>BLSH010345484.1:1398600-1414231 GCA_018402905.1 Glandirana rugosa | reverse complement strand
AGACTCCTACTCCACATCCACCCCCCTTCCCATTTTTTAAATTTGATTTTAATTTATTTTCCCTCTCCCCATTTTTTGTAGGGCACTTGCCCTAGTTTGAAGATGATTTTAGAACAGTTATATGGCTTCTACCGTTAATTAATACTTTTCAGACACAGTTTGAAGATGATCCACATTCACCTCCATTTTTGCATTTTTTAAGTTTTTATTTTTTTAAAAATATTTAAAGTTATTTCCCTGTCCCCATTTTTTTGTAGGGCACTTGCCCTACCCTTACCCCCATTTTACTTCCTTTTGCAGCCCTCTGGGGCTTTCCAGGACTTTGCTACAGCCATTTTTGTGCCTAAAAGTTCGGGTCCCCATTGATTTCAATGGGGTTCGTTGTCCGTGCGATCGTTCGGGGTTCCGTCCGGACCCGGACCCGGACTTTGTCCCGAAGTTCGGACGGACCAGCAGAACCCGAACTTCCAGGTGTTCGCTCAACTCTACTATTGATCCCTGTCACTGGGATCAGTTAGATCTCTTATGCCCATGGTAGCCCAGCCCCCCCACAGTTAGAACACGCCCTGGGAACACAGTAACCCCTTCACTGCCTCTGCAGGTTAACCCCTTCACTGCCAATGACATTTGTACAGTAATACATGGATTTTTAAATTTCTGATCACTGTATAAATGTCATTGGTCCCAAAAAAAGTGTCAAAAATGTCCGACATGTCCACCCCAATATCACAGTCCCGATAAAAATTGCAGATCGCCTCCATTACCAGTAAAAAAAAAAATGTAAAAACGCCAGAAATGTATTCTTATGGTTTGTAAACGCAGCAACTTTTGCGCAAACCAATCAATAAATGCCAATTGCAATTTTTTTAACCAAAAATATGAGGAAGAATATAAATCGGCCAAAGTTGATTAATAAATTAGTTTTTATATATTTTTTTTTTGGATTTGTATTTTAGCAAAAAGTAAGAAATATTGTTTTTTTTTTTGCAAAATTGTCACACTTTTTTGTTTATAGCATTGATCAGAAATGATGCAAAGGTGATCGAATACCACCAAAAGAAAGCTCTATTTGTGGGGAAAAAAAGGATGCAAATTTTGTTTGGGTACAACCTCGCATGACCGCGCAATTGTCAGTTAAAGCAGCGCAGTGCCATCCAGACATGAGTCAGTAGCAGAAGAGGAGGATCTGTGCATACAGGATCAAGCAGCCATTTTATACTAAGCAGAGGATTAACCCCTTAGGTTGCACAGTGAGTATAACGAGCATGCTTTACCACATATACACACTGATTTTACTGTTGTGGGTTTAATAACACTTTAAGTATTCCCTCTACATATGACATATTTTCTAGCAAGGGATTTGACCATTGTGATATGCATGTACATTGTATTATGTTTGGAGTGATTGGGAGATTTATGCAGCATATGATCTATATGCTTGTATGTACACAAAAAAGTCTCTGAAAATCTGGTGAAATTATAGGAGAACATACATCTATTTCACTACATGTAATATGGTTGATTTACTAAAGGCAAAAAAGACGGTGCACTTTGCAAGTGCAGTTGCTCCAGGACTATGAGTAAATGAGGGTGAGCTCTGCTGACTTCTACCATCCAATCATGTGCAAGCAAAAATGTTTTTTTTTTTTTTTCATTTTCCTTGCATGCGATTGGGTATTCTTTTTTAAAGTGAAGCTTTACCTCATTTACTAAGCTTTAGAGCAGTGGTTCTCAACTCCTGTCCTCAGGACACACTAACAGGCCAGATTTTAAGTATTACCTTGGAAAGATGCAGACTAGAATACTGCAATCACTGAACAGCAAATTAGATCACCTGCGATGTATTTCAGTTATCCTGCAAACCTGGCCTGTTAGTGGATCCTGAGGGCAGGAGTTCAGAACCACTGCTCTGGAGCAACTGCACATTCAAAATATACCTTTAGTAAATCAACCCTAATATGTCTGTGTTTTTATGCATTTTAAAGTCTCTATGCATTGCTGTTGAGAGACTGATCCACAAAGGTAGAGACTACTCCAAATTGGCTGTGATATTTTTTACATTCCTTAACCTGCTTGGCGGTATTCCTGAGTGTGGCTCAGGGTGGATTTTCTGTACCAAGAGCGGTAACCCCGAACCACACTCGGGATTGCATCGCTGGATCCAAGCCAGCATTACTCGCCTTGTCCCCTGGATCCATCCTACTTGTGCTAGCCACCACACCTGCTTGAACTGCACTTATGGGACTCGCCATGTCACCAAGTGTTACTGCAGTGCTGGCTTGTCTACAACCAGGGTACTAGGACACTGGTGTTTGCCAATTCACCAGAAGGATGAGCGGCACTAGTACTGGCTCTCTGCTCTATACGAGAGCCCTGCGGTTGTTGCACCTCAGCAACAGAATAATGGGGTCAGGTACGCCTGACCCTAGCAGGGACCACTACTCCGTCATCTGTCAGAATGCCGCTGCTCTCTACTGGTTCATATACTGAGCCTGACTAGGACAGTGGAGCTTCCCCATCGCTCTCATCTGTCATGCTCAGCAACACGCAGGCCTCTTCACTAGTGTATCTCTGTTTGGACATTTTGGCCTCTAAATTTATAGGTACACTAGTGTAACTCACAGGTAAAAGAGCACCTGGTTGTCAGAGCCTGCTTCAATTGCTACCAAAAAAGGAACTGTTTGCACATGCTAAATATACCTTTAGTAAATCAACCCTAATATGTCTGTGTTTTTATGCATATTTAAGTTTCTATGCATTGCTGTTGAGAGACTGATCCACAATGGTAGAGACTACTCCAAATTGGCTGTGATATTTTTTACATTCCTTAACCTGCTTGGCGGTATTCCCGAGTGTGGCTCAGGGTGGATTTTCTGTACCAAGAGCGGTAACCCCGAACCACACTCGGGATTGCATTGCTGGATCCAAGGCAGCATTACTCGCCTTGTCCCCTGGATCCATCCTACTTGTGCTAGCCACCACACCTGCTTGAACTGCACTTATGGGACTCGCCACGTCACCAAGTGTTACTGCAGTGCTGGCTTGTCTACAACCAGGGTACTAGGACACTGGTGTTTGCCAATTCACCAGAAGGATGAGCGGCACTAGTACTGGCTCTCTGCTCTATACGAGAGCCCTGCGGTTGTTGCACCTCAGCAACAGAATAATGGGGTCAGGTACGCCTGACCCTAGCAGGGACCACTACTCCGTCATCTGTCAGAATGCCGCTGCTCTCTACTGGTTCATATACTGAGCCTGACTAGGACAGTGGAGCTTCCCCATCGCTCTCATCTGTCATGCTCAGCAACATGCAGGCCTCTTCACTAGTGTATCTCTGTTTGGACATTTTGGCCTCTAAATTTATAGGTACACTAGTGTAACTCACAGGTAAAAGAGCACCTGGTTGTCAGAGCCTGCTTCAATTGCTACCAAAAAAGGAACTGTTTGCACATGCAAAATATACCTTTAGTAAATCAACCCTAATATGTCTGTGTTTTTATGCATATTTAAGTTTCTATGCATTGCTGTTGAGAGACTGATCCACAATGGTAGAGACTACTCCAAATTGGCTGTGATATATTTTACATTCCTTAACCTGCTTGGCGGTATTCCCGAGTGTGGCTCAGGGTGGATTTTCTGTACCAAGAGCGGTAACCCCGAACCACACTCGGGATTGCATTGCTGGATCCAAGGCAGCATTACTCGCCTTGTCCCCTGGATCCATCCTACTTGTGCTAGCCACCACACCTGCTTGAACTGCACTTATGGGACTCGCCATGTCACCAAGTGTTACTGCAGTGCTGGCTTGTCTACAACCAGGGTACTAGGACACTGGTGCTTGCCAATTCACCAGAAGGATGAGCGGCACTAGTACTGGCTCTCTGCTCTATACGAGAGCCCTGCGGTTGTTGCACCTCAGCAACAGTATAATGGGGTCAGGTACGCCTGACCCTAGCAGGGACCACTACTCCGTCATCTGTCAGGATGCTGCTGCTCTCTACTGGTTCGTATACTGAGCCTGACTAGGACAGTGGAGCTTCCCCATCGCTCTCATCTGTCATGCTCAGCAACACACAGGCCTCTTCACTAGGGTGCCTCTGTTTGGACATTTTGGCCTCTAAATTTATAGGTACACTAGTGTAACTCACAGGTAAAAGAGCACCTGGTTGTCAGAGCCTGCTTCAATTGCTACCAAAAAATGAACTGTTAGGATTCATAGGGATCAGGCGTGACTCTGCGAACACTGCAGTTATGTGTGCTGTGTTTTGTAAGTGGCAGTGATATATTGATACTGCACTTGGGTTGGCTGGGCAGAGGGGCTGAATGCAGGTGCTAGCAGGTATCTGGACTGATCCCGCTAACGCTGCATTTTTAGGAACACCTTTTTTTTTTTTTTTAGAGTACCTGCACTATTTTGATCCTGCCTGGTATTTACCCTGACCCATAACTGATGCCAAAACTGCTGTCACCCGTGGTACTAATACGGTGATCAGAAAAAATACCTGTACACTATACAAGTGACACTGTGACAGGGGGTGAAAGGGTTAACTGGGGGGAAGATCAAGGGGAGATCAGGGGGTAAAACCTTTATTAGGTAATATATGGGGGTACCCTGAAGCTATAAAAGACTAATGGTGACACTAACTGGCTAACTAGCTAATTTGGTATAATAAAACAAAAAAAAAGAGTATAATAAAAAATTGTAATTTTTTCATAAAATGCCATTATCATCCTTTTTTATAGCTGCGTTTCTGGTGCCCTTCAACTTTCTTTAGGCAATTCTTGTCTACATGCCTTAATTTCTGCAGCAGCAACACACCATTGCTATGGACTGCATTCCTCATAGTGACTATCAGATCCCACAATATAAAGCATTCATGGGCGTCCGCAGAACTTTTTTTAGTTAAAGAGATTGTTTTTTCAGGAGCAGTGATTTTAACCAGTTCAGGACCACACTAAATGCCCGGCGAACGTCTATGGACGTCCTGCCTTGTGCATGCTCCCCACGCGCACTCGCAGCCTGCGGTGGTGCGCTCTCACGGCCGCCGCACGGTGCGTGGGCGTGCCCGCGGGTTGGGCGGACTCGATGTCCGCCAAAGACCTGCCGATCACCTGTAGCAGCTGCTAAACGGGGAACAGCCGATGTAAACAAAACACGGCGGTTCTCCGTTCTGTGAATGGGACATACCAGATCTACTGATCCCTGTCACTGGGATCAGTTAGATCTGTTATGTCCCGTCCAGCCCAGCCCCCCCCACAGTTAGAACACACCCAGGGAACACAGTTAACCCCTTCACTGCCCCTTCAGGTTAACCCCTTCACTGCCAATGACATTTATACAGTAATCAGTGGACATTTACATTTCTGATCCCTGTATAAATGCCAATGGTCCCAAAAATGTGTCAAAAATGTCCGACATGTCCGCTGTAATATCGCAGTCCCGATAAAAATCGCCATTACTAGTGGAAAAAAAAAAAGTAAAAACGCCACAAATCTATTCCCATAGTTTGTAGGCGCGATTACTTTTGCGCAAACCAATCAAAATATGCCAAAAATATGTAGAAGAATATATATTGGCCAAAACTGATGAATAATTTTCTTTTTTATATATTTTTTTGGATATTTATTATAGCAAAAAAGTAAAAAATATTGTTCTTTTTTCAAAATTGTCGCTCTTTGTTTAAAGCGCAAAAAATTAAAACCCCAGAGGTGATCAAATACCACCAAAAGAAAACTCTATTTGTGGGAAAAAAATGATAAAAAGTTTGTTTGGGTACACCATCGCACGACCACGCAATTGTAATTCAAAATGTGACAGCGTTGAAAGCCTAAACCCACCTCCTGCCCACCTCTGGGCAGGAGGTGGGTTTAAGTGTCCAGTAAGGAAGTGGTTAAAAATAATTAAAGTGAAAAAATAAAAATTAAATATTTCTTTAAATATCGTGCCTGAGGGTCCCTGGAGTCTGCCTGTGAAGTGACACATCTGTGTGATGTTTAGAACAGTGCCACCGCAAAATGACATTTCTAAAGGAAAAATTGTCATTTAACCACCTACCAACCGGAAGGTTTTCCAGCTATAGGACCAGAGCACTTTTTTGCGATTCGGCGCTGCGTCGCTTTAACTGACAATTGCGCGGTCGTGCGACGTTGCACCCAAACAAAATTTGTGTCCTTTTTTTCCCACAAATAGAGCTTTCTTTTGGTGGTATTTGATCGCCTTTGCGTTATTTCTGATCGCCACTATAAACAAAAGAAGAGCGACCATTTTGCAAAAAAACCCAAATTTCTTACTTTTTGCTTAAATTCAAATCCAAAAAAAATAAAAAAACATTTTTTTTCACCGTTTTTGGCCGATTTATATAATTCCTCATCTTTGTGATTTAAAAAATCACATTTATTGATTGGTTTGCGCAAAAGTGGCCGCGTTTACGGATGATGAGAATTAATTTCTGGGGTTTTTATTTTTTTTTAATTTTTTACTAGTAATGGCGGTGATCTGCAATTTTTAGCGGTACTGCGATATTGCAGCGGACATGTCGGACATTATTGACACTTTTTTGGGACCAATGACATCTATTCAGCGATCAGAAATTTAAATGTCCACTGATTACTGTATAAATGTCATTGTCAGAGAAGGGGTTAACCTGGGGGGGAAAGCTAGGGGTTAACTGTGTTACCTGGGTGTGTTCTTACTGTGGGGGGGTTGGGCTAACATGGGCATGAGAGATCTAACTGATCCCAGTGACAGGGATCAGTAGATCACCCATGCCCCTACTAACAGAGCGGGGAACCGCCGTGTTTACACCGGCGGTTCCCTGTTCTTTCCCTGTGGCCGCTCATCGCGGCTTTCCAGCGGACATCGAGTCCACCTGAGCCGCGGGCACACTCCTCAGGAGTGCAGCGGGTGCACGCCCCCTAGTGGCTGATTGCAGATCGCCATCTTTTTACGGCGATTCGCGCTCAGCATCCCGACTGCCGCCGTGAAAACACGGCGCGCGGTCGGGAACTGGTTAAAATCACTCACGGCTGTAATGTATTGCCGACTCCCAGCAATATAGATAAAAATCACTGAAAAAAATTGCATGGGGTCCCCCCAGTCCATACCAGGCCCCTCGAGTCTGGTATGGATTTTAAAAATTAAAAAAAATTGATGTGGGGCCCCCCAAAATCCATACCAGACCCTTATCCGAGCATGCCCCCCCCACCCCAAAGCACCTTGTCCCCATGTTGATGGGGACAAGAGCCTCTTCCCGACAATCCTGGGCTGTGGTTGTCGGGATCTGCAGATGGGGGGCTTATCGGAATCTGGAAGCCCCCTTTAACAAGAAGGCTCCAGATTCCGCCCCCCTAACCTATGTGAATGAGTATCAGGTACCCCTACTCATTCACCAAAAAAGTGTCAAAAAAAAAACACAGGAGACAATTAGGGACAAGTCCTTTATTAACCACCCAGGTTGTATAATTATGTCAGATTTTTGCGTCTCAAAGCGGTACATTGTTTCACATAGAAATTTGGCGTTTTATATTGTAGGCCTGTAATTCTTAGGAATAACTCACTTAAATCTGTCCAAACAAGAGTCTAGTAGACATTCCGGGTATGATAAAGTTTGAAACAGCAAAATCATAAATTATAATATAATAAATAACTATAAATAATTATCAAAAATAATAATATAATATAAATGTAATCAAATAAAAAACACTGAAATTTGCTCAGTTGCAGAATTGTCGCTGTCGTCACTTTCAGTGTCTGATGACGAATTTCCCCATGAATCAGTATCGCTCAATTCTGCATGTGATTCTTATTTACTATCGCTGTTTTCTAGCTGGTCGAAAAACACTTTTCATGTAAAGGGATGCTTTTTGGATGCCATGGCCATAATCAAGTTTCCAGGCAGAAAGAATGGCATATATAATATAAAAGTGCATGCAAGACACTGGACAAACCACTAGGGACAAAACTGATGTGAAATGATTTGATACAGTAATGGAATCTTACAGATTACAGTGTACTGTATGTGTTGTGTGTGTTTCACTTTTTGAATTTGCCACCAGAATGGAGTCTGGCATCACAGTGAATCGGGTGGAAGACACAGCCCGCTGACACAGAGGGAGGACATTGCTGCATCCAGGGGACAAGGTAAGTAACGCTGCCTGGATCCAGCGATGCAATCCCAAGTGTGGCTCAGGGTTACCCCTTTTAGTAATGAAAATTAACCCCAAGTCACATTCGGGAATACCACCAGGGAGGTTAAAAAAGAAAAAAAAAATGTTCCTCAATGTAATCCATCGTCAATCATGGTGCGCGACGACCCAAAAAATAAAAAAAAATGTAAACAGCCGACCTTTTTTCTGCTTTGATAGTTTATTTATACTCAAGGGCGCATCCACCCGGTGACGTAACTGGGTGACCCTGCCCCCTCTAACATCACATGATGTAAGAAGGGGGCAGGGTCAACCACTTACCTCACTGGGTGGCCCCACCCTTGCCTTTATAAGAGCTGTCAAACGGAAAAAGACAGCAGTCGGTGGGAGCCTCCCATCGAGGAGGAGCTTTTTCTTGAATTTTTTTTTGTCCATCATGCGCCTTGATCGACGTGGATGTACATTGTGGGACACTTTGTTTTCTCTTTTTAAATAAAGGACTTGTCCCTAATTGTCTGTTGTCTGTCTAATTGTGTGTTTTTCTATTTTGACACTTTTCGGTGAATGAGTAGGGGTACAATGTACCCGATACTCATTCACATGGGGGGCGGGATCCAGATTCCGATAAGCCCCCCCGCCCACAGACCCCCACAACCATCGGCAAGGGTTGTGGGGAAGAGGCCCTTCTCCGCATCAACATGGGGACAAGGTGCTTTGGGGGGACCCCGAAGCAACCTCCTGATGTTGAGGGCATGTGGCCTGCTACAGTTCAGAGGCAGGGCACTCGCTCACCCCCCCCCCTCCTGCCCTGCCAGACTGCATTCACAGATAAGGGTCTGGTATTGATTTTGGGAGGACACCCACTGCATTTTTTTTAAATGTTGGAGCGGGGTTCGCCTTAAAATCCATACCAGACCTGAAGGGCCTGGTATGGACTTTGGGGGGCCCATGCCATTTAAAAAAAAAATCTATGCCAGACCCTTATCTGAGCACACACTGCATATAGTCTACACTGAATGCAGCGTATATACACTATACTGTATATATATATTCTTACACTGCCTGCACTGACAGTATATAGTCTACACTGAATGCAGCGTATGCACAGTATACACAGTCAGCGTGCAGGCAACTTTCTTTAAAATCTGGCGGCTTGCCAGGTTTTTTTTTAGAAAATAAGGTTTCCAGGTTAAAACAAACAAAACAGAAAATAAGACCTTGCTAAACGAAACAGAATAGATTCCTCACTATACAGCGTCGGGCTGGCCCCAACACCCACAAAACATAAGCCAAAATGCAAACCTTGTATTTTTAAAGTTTGAACAGACACAGAGCTGCCTCTGATTCCCCTCTGAGTTCCAGGTCAGAGCTCTAATGAGATCTCTCCCTGATTAATTAAGCCACCTGCTGGTGGACTCCAGTGGACCACAAACTCCGGACCGGGACCAGCCCTGCCATGGTGGCTGGTAAAATCCTGGACCGGACTCCGTTTAAACCAGTCCCAATGAACGCATGTGAAGTGACAGGTAGTGTCCATCTACCACTTCGCCTAACATCCCGTCACAATATACAGGGTGGGCCATTTATATGGATACACCTTAATAAATTGGAAATGGTTGGTGATATTAACTTCCTGTTTGTGGCACATTAGTATATGTGAGGGGGGAAACTTTTCAAGATGGGTGGTGACCATGGTGGCCATTTTGAAGTCGGCCATTTTGAATCCAACTTTTGTTTTTTCAATAGGAAGAGGGTCATGTGACACAGAGACCTTGGGGGCCATTCAACTGGATTGGTCATCGTTGGCCAGTTGACTGGCCCCCAAGGTCTCCCGATCTGACCCCCTTAGACTTTTATCTTTGGGCGCATCTGAAGGCAATTGTCTATGCTGTGAAGATACGAGATGTGCAGCACCTGAAACTACGGATACTGGAAGCCTGTGCTAGCATTTCTCCTGCGGTGTTGCTATCAGTGTGTGAAGAGTGGGAGAAGAGGGTTGCATTGACAATCCAACACAATAGGCAGCACATTGAACACATTTTATAAGTGGTCAGAAATGTGTAAATAACTCATAAATGATCAACGTTACGTTAAAACCAAGCACCCCATAGTTTTTCTTGTGAAATTCCCAATAAGTTTGATGTGTCACATGACCCTCTTCCTATTGAAAAAACAAAAGTTGGATTCAAAATGGTTGACTTCAAAATGGCCGCCATGGTCATCACCCATCTTGAAAAGTTTCCCCCCTCACATATACTAATGTGCCACAAACAGGAAGTTAATATCACCAACCTTTCCCATTTTATTAAGGTGTATCCATATAAATGGCCCACCCTGTATATACTATACTGTATATATAAATACAAATATATATATATATATATATATATATACATATATTCTTACACTGCCTGCACTGACTGTATATACTCTACACTGTATATATATACTACACTCCCTACACTGACTGTATATACTCTACACTGTATCTATATACTACACTGCCTACACGCCACTAACTAACCTAGCTAAACTAGCTGCTAGCTCCACTGCCACACACTACATACGGACGCTGTTCAAGCAGCCTTATATAGTGTGGGGTGTGGTCTGAGACCCCTGAGCCATAATTGGCCAAAGGCACCCTGCCTTTGGCCAATCATGACTCTCACAGCAGAGAGTGCTGTGATTGGCCAAAGCATGCAGGTCATGTACATGCTTTGGCCAATCAGCTGGTGTCATTTCTCGCAATGCATTATGGGGCGTTCAGCGGTGCTCGAATTTGCTGCAAATACGCCATCATTTTTTAAATTCGGCAAACAGGTGAATGTCCGATGTTCGAGGTTACCAGTTTAGAGTTACAGAGGAGTTCTTGTGCTGGAATTATTGCTCTCACTCTAACATTTGCTTTAATACCTCACATCTGTGATTTGAACGCCATTTACATATGCGGGCACGAGGGGATAGGGAGACGCTTAAATTTTTTTTGTTACACTTTCCCTTTAGTTTTTTTAGTTTTTTAAACTCGTATTCCTATTACAAGGAATGTAAACATCCCTTGTAATAGGAATAAGGCATGACAGGTCTTCTTTACAGGAGAGATATGGGGTCTCCACATCTCTCCTTTATGCTGGAAAGCCAGAGATAAAAAAGAAATGATCTCAGGCTTTCCAGCAAGAAAAAGGCAGTGTTTTCACCTGCCAGAGCAGGAAGTGAAGTCATGACATCACTTTCAGCCTCCGGGGGTCATAGAGATGGCCCGGGGACCGTCTGGTTCTATGGTAAACTGCCGCCACTGGTGGATTCATCCTCTGGTTCTCTGATTGCACAGGAGAGACCAGAGAAGCACTGGAGGGTGGCGGGAGAGGGGACATACCCTCCCGCCGCCTGTAAAAGCAATCAAGCAACTAAACAGCCACTATGATGGCTTTTACTTTGCAGAAAATCGCCACCTGCAGTTGCAGGCATCATTAAGATATCACCACTCAAAGTCCAGGATGTCATATGATGGCCTACGGGCGGCAGGTGGTTAAATACAAACTAAAAAATCAGTGTACAGTAGAAGTACTGTGTTGAATTGGAAAATGCAGATTATAAATCATTACTATGGTTATCAGACAGCATCTTCAGAGGTCATTCTTGTGTTACTTAATTAATTCCACCTTCAGAAATAGAATATTTATACACAAAGATATAAATAATAATATAAAAAAAACCTTTGCTGGATATTAAAAAAATACCTCAGAGACATAAAACTATTCAGCCTTCAGCTAATTTCAGAACTTTACATTCAAGCGTAAAAGGCAACATAAATAATGCCTGTTGGAAGATGATGATATGAGTGTTTAAATGTATCACACTGGAACATTTACAGGGCAAGATCTCATATAATAGCTGCCTTAGTTCGGGAATTGCGTTGGAGGAGTATTACAAACTAAATAGTATGAAGCATTCTTTTAATCTGTGCATATCAATGACCTTTATAAAGGAATCTTCATTAAAGCTGAACTGTAGCCCTTAAGAATTCCTAGTGAAAGACAGCTGGAGTGAAATGTTATACTTAAACAATATTCCTAGGTTAAAAACTGATCTTGTAAAAAAGGCATACCATCGAGTTGTCTGACAACACAGTTGAAATAACGTTACTGGTTAAGGTAGAACTTTATTTCACAGGAGGTGAACAAATCCCATAGTCCATAGTCTCACATCCCTAGTTCATCTTGGGAGTGAGCAAGGCTGTCTACATTCCTAAATACAGTGAAACCATGGAGAATGATCTTATAAGAGGAAGTCATATCTCAGCAACAAAAAAATGTTTTTTTTTACTTTTTGAGTTAAGAATACATACTTCAAAATTAATTATTTTTAAACCAGGGTTTAGTGTTACTTTAAATGGTTTTAAAAGATGTAATGAGCTTTGAATGGCTTCTAAGTATTATAGAAGTCCCATCCAACTAATCTGAACAGGTCATTAGTTTAGCGTTAACCATGAGTAATGGCCCTGGAATTATTGCTCTCACTCCAGTGTGCACACCAATGTGTAACATCTATATCACAATATCACAAGCGATATTTTCATACGTATGCGCTCCCAACAAGCATGTTTAAGTTATGTGCAATCTGGTTCACCAAGCCGGAGATTCCCCTGGGAAATTTTACAAAACGTGGGCATGTTGGCTAGAGTTTATTAACAGGAGATGCGGCTCACAACTGACCCCCTTATTATGAGACTAGGCGGGGTCTCTTTACAGAGGACAGGGGATGGGAGAGGCAGGGCCTCCTTTTGCTCTGTCATCACATCTCCTCTGATAGTACTCTGGAGGCTTTCTCTTTCTATCCCCCCCCCCTTTTTTTTCCCCTCTCGCTTGCTTCTCCCCTTTTCCCCAGAGAGAAACATCTATCACTATTATTGCTATAACCAAATACTATGTAATTTAAACACACAAATTTTCTGAGGGTGGGATGCGCCAGGGATGCTCAGACCACAGGCCACCCAACCCCGGACGGAGGTTTGGGAGCCCCCCGCTAGTTAATCAAAAGAATCAAGGTACCGGATACGCCCCCGCCATTCCACAGAGTGTTCCCATTTGGGGTGGAAGGCGGACTAGTGGCATGCCCTTTCCCTTACCCATAAGCCTTGAAGTACTTCCACTGATCAATCTACACATCCCTCCCCACCCCAGGTCCTGCCAATAAAGGTTTACAATAAAGGTTCACTGCAGACTTCTCACTTTTATTAATATCGCATTATATTCGTTTGCGCGTATTAAGGTGTATCTTTTTGGATCCTGTACAACCTTCAATATGTTTATCTAAATCTGTATTCCTGTGTCATTATCTTTCTATACATAATGGCGGGAATCCCTCCCGCAAACTGTTTGTAATCATATGTTTTCTTTTTGTCGATTACTTCAATAAAAAAGATTGAAACAAAAAAAGGAACAAGTTAATGTGTGCATGCACGTAGGGGAGGGGCAGGCACTGCCATAAGCCTTACAATGGTGGCAGTAAAAGGGCTGTATGTATTCTACAGAACACCAACATTTTCATGAACACCCTCAGCAAACTCTGACTGTCAAAATGCTTTGAACAGTTTTTGTGTTTTATTTTTTTTTCCAATAATGCAGCAGTGAACACAAATAATCAATAAGAAAAAAATAACAGTGAATTCTGTTCTTTGAGCACCTCAAACCTAAAAAACAATAACCATAAAAAAATACACACAACCCCAAAAAATGTGTTTAGGTAAAACATTGCTGTAAAATAAAAAAAACTGTTTGCTATGGGCAGGACGGCAGCTAAAAGTGACTGATTTCCTCCAATCAACCACAAGCTACAATAACAACATCATGACGAGCGGGGGCAATACGACCAGTGCCCAAAAAGGGTGACATGACAAGTGGACTCAACAGAGTAGAAAAAGATGTCAGAGTTTTTTTAATTGTCACAGAGGGGAGTAAAAGAGGGGCAACGTTTTCCTGGAAATAAGCTTTTAGTGATTGGGTTTGTATTACCTAAATTGTCTGAATTGTTTTATATTTGTCTAGGGCCTTTTAATAAAATAAATTGTAGTTAAAGTAAGAATAAAATACTTCCTACATGAATACTGCTCTTCTGTACAGACACAGAGAGAAAAGCAATCATTCCACATAGCTAATTCTTCTAACTGTACAAAATTACTCTTTGCTGTCATAGATACAAAGATCTACACTTTCCACTGCATTGAACATATTAAGAGCATAAAGAACCTGTGTTAATGCAAAACAAATTTATTTTCCATGGCACTTCTTGGGGTTACTAAAGATTTCAATTGAATGGCATAAAAAGGTAATTTACTACAAGGTGAAAAGGACTGATAGCTGTATATCTAGTTACTGTGAAGCACATTCAATTAGCCTAGGTCTTTATGCACTGTAAATTATCCTTCTGCCATTTCACTGTTTTATTTTGAAAAGTATCTATTGCATTAATATGATACACATTTTGCAAAACGAGAATAAAAACAAAAATTTTTTACACTTTACATTTTTAAAGTAACAACTGTCTGTTGCAATCAAGATAATAACTGACCAAGGTCCTCCAATAATGGTTACATTTTGTCTTAGTAATAGTGTATGCTTAATATGACCTAAATGTATGTATAATCTAGCACTAAAACTCCTAAACAGACATTGTGACTGATTTACTAAAGGCAAATAGACCGTGCAATTTGCAAGTGCAGTTGCACTTGTTTTCCCCAGAGCTTAATGAATGTGGTAAAGCTTTACTGTGTAAAGAATACCAAATGAGGTTCAAGGGAAATAACAAAAAAACAACAACTCTTTTGCTTGCACATGATTGGATGATGAAAATCAGCACATTCAGTAAGCTCTAGGGAAAATAAGTGCAACTGCACAGTCTATTTGCCTTTAGTAAATCAACCCAATTAACTACAAAATTGTAATCTAGAGGTTCTATGCACACGTTTTTCATACAAGATTCAAACAAATTTCACCCAGGATTTTTTCAACTGACTTTTTTTCAAATGAATCCAATTAGAAAATGTGCAAAACTTTAACCGCTTCCCGCCCGCAGGACGTCTATTGACGTCCTGGGGTTTCAGTGGTGATATCTCAGTGATGCCGGCACCTGCAGGCATCATTGAGGTATCATTTTTTAGAGCAGAGTTACTACGGACGTCCACGGCCGTAGTGACTCTATAGTGGTGACTTTGGGGTCCTGCAGTTATCTGCAGGACGCCCGCCCTTCGCCAATTTCAAAACGTGTAAAAGATTAACCTAAGTAAACTTTTTTTCAGTCAACTTTTTTAGGACCCACTTTAAACAAACTTAGAACATACTTTTTGCACACGTATCTTGGAGATCTAATGTTAAAACATCAATTAACCCAACTAAATGATTTCCGTTTATCTGACACGTCAACGTGAATAAAAGGGATCTCGAATGACTTACACGACTAAAAGTAGTAGGTTAGTACACGTTCGTTTTCT
>BLSH010345484.1:1374444-1388536 GCA_018402905.1 Glandirana rugosa | reverse complement strand
GGGGGGGGGGGGAACAGGACCCCTATGATTCTGTCCTTCACCCTCAAATAGATAAAAAAAAAGATTTTTAATTGCACATTATTGGATGATGCAAATCAGCAGAGCTTTACCACATTTACTCTGGGTAAAATGAGGGCAACTACACTAGCAAAGTGCACAGACTTTTTGCCTTTAGTAAATATAACTCAATGTAGCAACTGAATATATATAAAAAAAAATAGTAATGTATTTAATATTAAAACTGAAAAAAGATTTAAGGTTCAATTATGGTCAAAACTTTTTTTAAATTTTTGATAGCGTGGGCAAAAATAAGAACTGTCAAGCTTTTATTGCTGCTTTTGTCCTCATTTGATAGATAAACTCCCACTTCCTGTCTTAGTATCCCCAGGACAAGGGGGGGGGGGGGGTATTAATGTCACTGGGCCAGAAAGACACCAAAAATGATAAAGAGCTGAACTTACCCCTTCTACATTTACTAAATTTAGATTTTTCCCCTGTTGGCATAAGAGAAAATAGTGAAGGTCTAATAAAGAAACAGCAGGAGAGGTGGAGGAGGCACAGATTACCAAAAACGTAAGAGCAGGGAGATATTTAGAGATCTTTACAAGGGTGACATCAGTAGCCTATTAACCTTTCTTTATGTTTCTAACAAGTAAGCCAATTTTCACTCTTTTGAGCATAGGTCAACTTTAGGGGTGGAAATGCGTTTTCATTCCCTTAGATATCTAGCAATTAATGGTGCCCCTAATTGGTCTCCTTGCCTTTAACACTTGCATTTTGAAATCTAAATAATATCATATTTAATGAGGATTTGCTTGTATTTCATCCTGAAACCCAGTAAAATGAATGTATTTGGTCTTTTAAGAGCCCTGCATGCGTTATGTTTATTCAGTTTCAAGCATGTGGTGCACAGCATGTAATTTGAAATGACATTAAATGTATAACACTTTGTTGCCTAACCTGTTACATTGAATTTCACAGGAAATAAGACTTATGTAGCGTTTCTCTACCAGTGTCAGAGGAGGTAAGGACTTATTTCAATTTACCTTGACAAACAAGGAAAAAGTAACAAATATGAATACAATGAAAAGAACAATATATTATAATGTAAAATGTATTCAGAGAAAAAAAGTATTTTTTTTTCTTATAAGAAGCATTTAGCAACAGCAAAGATCTTGCCATGAAAAGTATGACGGTTGCTTTTTCTGTCAAGAAGGTAATGTTTGCATACTTTACAATACAAAATAATATATTACATATTAAAAATAAAGCAAACCAAGATGAGCTGCTTCATAAATCCAACTTTAAATTTACTATTAATAGGGTTGAATCGGGCACAGGTAATATACAAACATGAATAATGCTGTGTTACACTTCATACATGACAGGTTAATAAGAGTATGTAAATATATACTGTGTACACTGTATATATTTCATACACATACTCCCAACATTATGCACAGTTGTTTATTTCAAGGAAGCCCTGCAACAACCTAGGATGTAAGTAGTTATATCAATATAGCAAGAGAACACAAGAAACTTTCCCTCTCTAATGAATGGGAAATCATCGCTCACAATGTGCATTAATATTACTACTAATTATTTAAGGAAAACTCTATACTTTTGGGAACTGCAAAACTAACAGCAACCACTGAGAAGCAGATATTGAAGAACTACTATTGGTGAGACATCTTCCTGTTCTTAAAAATCTGTATGGTCCATGGGTCTCCTACAAGGTTCTTCCAAATCTAGCCAGTATTCTGCAGCAATTAACAGAAAGTGATTAATTGCAATGCTGTAATAATATACACATTCCAGATTTTTTATTGTTTAGCTCCTGTCCCTAAACAACTTGATAGTTGCAAGAAATGCTCAAATTGATTGCAAAAACCTGAGATGTGTATGGTTGTTGCTGTTGGACATCTGCAGAGAGACTCTTACAAGCATATTTGGAGGGGACAGAGTATGTTACCATCACTCTTGGCTGCAAATGGTCCTGCTGCTGTTAATCAAAGCCAGTGGGCCACTCAGGGAGAGAGGGGGTGGGGCTGGGTTGCGGCTCCATGTCTGAATGGACACACAGAGCAGCGGCCCGACTTGGATGCCCTCATGGCAATCTGCTTGTTGTGGGGGCACTCGGCAGGAGGGAGGGGCTAAGAGTGCCAGCGAGGGACCTGAAAAGAGGAGGATATGGGATGTTCTGTGCAAAACCCACTGCATAGAGCAGGTAAGTATAACATGTTTGTTATTTTTAAGCAAAAAAAAACAAGCCTTTAGTATCACTTTAAACTAAACTCTTATGATTCAAGACAAGGAGAATAATAGGGAAATCATGAATTAACTAAACATAACTCTATTTTTTTTTTTTTTATTAATACTTAACACACTGCGTTCAATTATGCTCTTCTGCATATCCTACAATAAATCTATAGACATCTATATTGTTTTACTAGTTGTATCATCCATGTATGACCAGCACAAGTCTGTTAGCACACTTCCCAATCTTAAACAGTTTTTCATCTTAAACAGCTGTTCTTAGAAAGAACGTAGCTGATGGGTAATAAGAATGATGTGCCCAATTAAACAGGATTGAGTCTTGGGCTTCTTAAATACTTCATCACTACGCATTTCAAGCCATGATGACCTATAGATTGTCTATAATAATTATTGATGCAATCATTTATATATGCATTCGTTATATTGAGGTTTACACGTGCACATATTTACTGAATCATTACAAACAATTAAGTGCAACCTATTTAAACCAATTTCAGTTCTATACTCAATGAAAAAAAACACATATGCTTTGTGATAAAAATCACATATAACCATACAAAAATCTTTATGACACAAAAATACAAATAAAAAAAAAATTGTTTCAAGTTAATAGTATCCTTTTTTTTTGTCCTTACAAAGCACCACAAATTGAAGATCATTTCAGATGAATAGGTGTTCCCCCACAGGAGGGTCTCCATATAAAACTCATCAAAGGTGAACAACCTTTGTGTTATAAAAGGTCTCAAGCATTTGTTACATTAAAAGATTCTCCTCAGATTCACCATTTTAATGTTTTTTTTCCTTGTCTCAGCAGTTTGATAAGAAAAAGATAAAAGGTACCAGATATTGTATTACCATTTTAAACCACTTTTATTTTGAAAACCATGAAAACATTGCAATCACATGGATTGCTGCTGATCACAACAATACTGTCTACAGCACAAAAACACATTCGCCTGCCGCTGTCTGTTTCTACTCCTCGGAGCCGCTCAGCATCTTTCAACCACATAAGAGCTAAGCTGGTATCTCCCAACCATACTCTACGGCAGTAATCTGGGCTAAGTGGGTGGTTGGTGATTACCAAAGCTCTCTCCGACACATTTTGTCCAAAGATCTTTGTCAAAGGATTTCTTACCAAAGTCCTTTAGACAAAATGTGGAGCTGTCAGGAGGCTGAGATCAGTGATGTGCCCTGTCATACACTACTTACTCCCCTCATATTCATACTGCCCATTATTATATCCACTACATCTCCTGCACACACTTACCTTTCTCATACTCTCCAGCCCCTTTTCCTTCACATACTACCAAGCTTTATACCCTTCGCATTCCTCTCCTGCATGCATTCCTAATCTTTCCCCTTCTGTAACAGGCCCACTTTTGCCAGTTTAAGGTAAAATTTTAAAACAATAAACTTAAAAGATAATAAAAATAATTCATGCAAAACAAAATGTAATTACATGTAAAAAATTAAGGTCTTACGTATAGAGTACAGTCATATTTTTTGCCTTTTTTAATAATAAATGCAGTATTGTTTTCTATAAGGTTGGAATATATAATCATACTTTCAATACCAAATTTTAATGTCTGATGTGTACTCCATGATATAGTCACATGTGCCAAAATAAAGTGTTTTGAATGTCATATTTTTTTTTCAATCTGTGCTGAAGGGGAGTCCACAAATAGCATTTCATTAAACCCCCATTGTTAGGTCATTAACATCTAAGCTTGTATTAGGCCATGTTCACACATAACCTAAGGGAGGCTAAAATTAATTAAGCTCCCTATAGGAATAATTTTAATTTTCCTGTCATCATATTGTTGAAATGAGATGACCCACCAACACATATAAAGATTTTTACATTATAGATTGGAACTAGTTTTAAAATCCTTCCTTTAAAAATAATGTTGTATATTACAGCTTGCTAAAATGTGTATAAACAAGAAAAACATAAAAATACTGCAAATTAAAGCTGAACTTCAGGCTAGCAACTAAACAGACAATTAAAAAAGTATTAACTGTCTATTTAGCTGTCACACTAGCCAAAAAAAGGTTTATCCGGGTCACGTCCACTGCATCAGCAGTACATCTTGGCTCACTCAGGACACACAATGAAGGAACAGCAGCATCATTCTGCCCTCTATGCTTCCCCTTCCTGTCAGCATGTTCCCTGTGTTAGAGCGATGGCAAAATGCAATACAGCAGAGTCTAACTGGCCCCTGGTACTTGCCCTCCTTTATCCTAGCCATGTCCTGATGTGCAGGGAATTACAAAAAGCTGATTTAAGATTAATTCAGTTACTTTTGTCATTTAAAAAAAATGTTTAATGATTTTCATTTAATATATAGCTGCATTAATTTGTGTTTTTGATACATGTACTGAAAGTTCAGCTTTAATAATACCTGAAATCCTAAGCAATCTATTTACAGACCTATCTCCCTGTCAAACAGCCACTCTACCATAGCAATTTAATGTGTGATTTTTATTCATAATTGTAACATATAATTATTATTAGGTCAAACATCCAAAGCTGCAAGCCAACTTTAAAAATCAGAGTAAAGAAATTGCCTTGCTACTAGAAGTTAGTGGCAAACAGCTAACATTTCAAACACAGTGAAAGGAATTTCATTGAAAAAGTCACATACTAATTTAGTTCAGTCAACAGCTATAAATATCAAAGAATGCGGCTTATCCCCACCCAGCAATTGGTCTGCATACTGATTCATTGACATTTAAATTATATGCCAAACTCAGAGCACTTTATGGAAATAAATGTGGTATTACCTTACAGAGAAAGTTGTTTTCTGCAGCTGATGCTGATGTTTGCCTTTTGCAAGTGTGGTATTGTGCATGTGTCTGAATCTTTATCATTGCTAAGAATATTTTTTTGATATAATATATATGCAAATAGTAGAAATAGTAAACCTTGCTATATACATTTCAGTGCTTTAAAACCCATAATCTTTTCACACCCAACACAAATAAGATTTGAGCTAGGTCCTTGCTGATACTTACTGTAGTTACATGTACTAGGAAACATTTAATGAACAACGTGCATGTCCAGCTAAACCATTTTCCTTAATTTGGATAGAGTGGGGAAGGATTGGAACTTCAGACAGCTTTTACCGCTATCCAGGTCTAAGTTAGAGACAAGCTTCCTCTTTTCCTATCTTGCTGACAATGTTTTACCAAACAGGAATTGAGGGTAACTCTGCTACTGCAACAGAGAGAGAGAGAGAGAGATGAAATTGCTTTTCATAGGTAGAGTATTGGAAGGCTAGAATCACTGTCAGATTTTTACATCTTCTGTTGCAGACGCAGGACAAAAAAGTGAGGGTAAGTCTCTCTAATGGAGCCCCAGATAGCAGTGGAAACCTGACAGGTGCGTTGATCCTTCTCCACTCTAGCCAAAAGAAAAGAAAGATTTTGGCTTGACATACATATTAATGTTCACAACAGAGAACAGATGGATTTGGCAGTTTTCTCACCCCCCATTCCTATAACCCTTTTTTAGGATTATTATAGAGATGAGAAGGCTGGCAGGCTGCCATATCACTGCTATAGCTAAGCTATGAAGAGAAAGTAAACCTGAGAAGCTTCAGCTGCATTTATTCCACAATGCCTACAGCTACAGGTGTCTTTAGACATGTACAGTTTGTTAATATTCGGACAAATTTTTCGTTATTCTGAAATTCGGATATAACTGAATACTCAAATTACAATTTAAACAAATTTTACCAAATCCTCCAAATAACAAAAAAACCTTCATCCAAATTTTGGAAATTCAGACTGAAATTCGAATTGAATTTCACCAATCGAATTCAAGCTGTACACATATTGCTGAAATCAAAGACTGTGTGAGTACCCTTTTGAAATAATGCTGTTAAGCCGCAGGTAATTTAGAGTCATTGTAATCATTTGATGAAGATATTTTGTTTGCTCACTTTGCCACATTCGAATTGAAAAAAAAAAAATCTAACGTTTTCGATTCGAACGTTTTAAATCGAAAAAAATATGGTAAATTTGAAGAAAAATTCAAAAAAGACATAAAACTAATTCTGAATATGAATTCTGAACACAAATTCCAAATACGAATTGAAAGAATCAACCGAATTTAACAAAACGAAATAACAAGATTAACGAATCGAAACAAAACAATTTTTTTTGTCATGCACATTTCTAGTTGTTTTACACCTTTTTAGAATATGTAAATATTCTATAGCCTGACCACAGTTTTACTTCAAAGGGTATTTACATTTTAAAGTGGATGTAAACCCTCCATATACCCAGTGAACAGCTTCAGATGATACACAGGGATGAAACAGATCTCCCTATATAAGTTTTACATGTATGTCTGCTCACTTAATCTGTAAATATCCTTTAGAAAGTGCAGATCGTGTTAACATTTTTCTCTCTTCCTGGTTACCTCTGGGAGTGGATCATTAGCATACAGCCAAGACAGTTGACTGGAGGAAAGGCACACACCCCCTCTCCTCATAGGCAAAGGAAGAAAGCAATGTACATAGCTCTGCTCTTAGATGACAAGCAGTGTGCTAATCTACTTATAGCAACCTCCCCATCACACACTTCTATCTCCCATCTCGGAGAATGTGACAACTTATCACGCTGATAACAGAGCTATGGAGGAAGAGACAGCTACGGGACATTAGTGCTTCGGAAAGAGATAACAAAACACTGCAGATCTATGTGCCCCAGCTCAAATTTCATGAATCGGGTTTAGGTCCACTCACAGTTTTTATACAGCAAAGGTAAAAAAGGAACACAACTGATATTTGAAAATAAAAAAAGTAAAACAAGAGAACAAGGAGGTCAACAAAAATGCCTTATCTATAGTCCATATTGAGGATAGCTGATGGTATATCTGATATCTGTGGTTTGGGTAGGAGCTAAAAGTCCCACCAGTTTTGCGTGGACAAGGCAAGGGGTCAGCAAATTTACTTTCTTGTAATTCAATACTTAGTATAACAAATAAACTATAAGAACTCAGACTGAGCTGTAAATGCTAAAATGTTTTTTTGTTATGAATTGATACAAATGTTTTCAGGATTGCATGAAGGAATTTGGATTCCTAAAGGAATGTGATGAAGCCATCTTTTAGATAAGAAATTATATATTTAGCATGTCTCTTATAAATTCATTTTTAGGAAGCCATATAATTTACTATTTTTTGATCAATAGTCACTTTAATTTCTTGTTTGGTAATAAGTGTATTTAAAGCTACCTCAACCTTGCTTAAAGTGTTATTAAACCCACAACAGTAAAATCAGTCTATACGTATATGTAGCATGCTTGTAATACTCACTGTGGAACCTAAGGGGTTAATCCTTTACATTGTGTAAAAAGGCTGTTTGATCCTGTCTTCTTGTTCCTCCCCTTCTTCCACTGTCCTCAAACCATCTCCTGATAGAGCAAAGCTTTGGGGGCAAGGTGCACATGCTCAGTATGATGTGTATTGCTAAAGAGCTTTTTCTTTTTCTTGGGAGAGTGCATGTGAACAGCACAGAGCCAATCAGCACTGTCCAGACAAAGGGCCAGGGGTTCTTTAAAGAGTAACTCCACTTTTGTTGAGAAAAAAAACATTACCCTCTGGGTGATCCCTGTACATTGCAGGCATTAACAAACTTTGTTGCAGATGCCTACGTTTTGTTTGTTTTGTTGTTTTCTGAAGTAATACCCCAAATTTATCTGCTTCCAACTAAACACTCTAACGTGACAAGTGCAATAATTATACAAATATATATATATATATATATGCACATACACAAAAGAGTTCACACGTGAATCCTATAAACAATGTATTTAACCACTTCAGCCCCAGAAGGATTTCTCCCTTTATGACCAGAGCACTTTTTGAGATTCGACACTGCGTCACTTGAACTGACAATTGCGTGGTCGTGCAACGTTGTACCCAATCGAAATTGATGTCCTTTTTTTCCCACACAAATAGAGCTTTCTTTTGGTGGTATTTGATCACCTCTGCGTCACTTCTGATCACCGCTATAAACAAACAAAGAGCGATAATTTTGCAAAAAACCCAATATTTCTTACTTTTTTGCTAAAATACATAAAAAAATATAAAAAAAAACTAATTTATTCATCAGTTTTAGCTGATATATATTCTTCCTCATATTTTTTTGGTGAAAAAATGGCAATAAGCTTATATTGATTGGCTTGCGCAAAAGTTGCCCTCGTTTACGAATGATGAGAATTAATTTATGGGGTTTTAACTTTTAAAAAATGTTTTACTAGTAATGGCGGCAATCTGCAATTTTTAGCGGGTCCCACAGACCATACAATATCTGTGCAATCAAATGAGAAACGAAAAAAAAACTTCCTCTGATACACAATATCTTCAGAAGTGTGAAATACCACCACAGTGCCCTTCACCACCCCTTGTGGGTATTCGCTCACCTGATACTGTGGACCCCAACAATAGGTGAAGTCATAAGCGTTTTGTAAGTATTCACTCAAATCCCTCTTCATTTCATGAAGCTGACTATTAGATTGCAAGTAAGTTCTTAATAGCCAATAAACCAAGGTAGTAAGCACAGACATCCAATAGTGCAGACCGCTTAATTCATATTTATTATTGAAGACAAGTATTGCACTTACATGTAATCAATCAAAATCAGGCATAGTATAAACAAAGGCAAAACACTGTTCTCTAAGATGGCGTCCAAGCCCCACCCAGTGTGAGGATGTCACTGTCCAACTGACGTGTAGTGCCCAATTGGCTGTCTCAAAGGATGCTTTGATGCTTTGTCAGTGTTTGTTACTTTACTACTTAACTAATAATACTTTAATACTACTTGGGGGAGAGGGGCATCAAGGATTTTTTTTATGTTTTATGCTTTGTTTGCTGTTACAATGATGATCATTGTAACAGCAAAGTTTTGTACTGTCATGAATGTGTTACATTCATAACAGCTGTGATTACTAGTGTTCTGTGATTGGCTACAACTATCACATGGTCGCATAGGGAGAACATGATTCCCCAGCCAATCATAGTGGCCGGGTACTGGCAACTGCAATCAACTGTGTCCCGATGTGTGCATGTGCTACGGGAACATTACTTAGTTTATGGACAAGATATATCTTGGTTTATCAGCGCTTGTCCCCTATGTGAATGTTATATTTGTGGGTTATTTAATCAAGCAAAATGATCCTATGCAGCTGCTGCTGTAGCCCTATTGCAACTCAAAAGTTTGCAATGGGAATGATAAATGATTATGTGGACAGGATTAAGTGCTGTTCCAGCAGCGCTTGCAGAAGATAGTATTTACTCTCTTACTCTAAAGTGCAAATGCTAGTGTTACATAAATAAATGAATTCATAAACCTTATAAAGTGCCAATTTTTACAAGTATTGGATACCTTGTGCAAATTGCAACATGCTATTCTGTGAAAAAAAAACCTCAGTGTGGATGTGCTATACACCTTTAAAATATACACTGATAACAATTTATAAACTGGAAAAACAATTTTTCGCCGCGGTAGTCACGGAACGATCACAGTGTTTATGATGACTGTACTGTGGAAAGTGGCTAATAAACCTTTATTGATAAAGAGGTACGCGATGAGATTTCCTTTTGTTTAATTGCAAATGGTACGGTGACGGAGGAAGGAGACAAAAGAAGCAGACGACATCACATCCATCATATCCATAGGTCAGATTGTAGACCTAAAGCGCGCATGACTCCTCCACACCGTATGGTTGGAGAGTCATAGGGATCTGGTAAGCAGGGTCTAGTACCCTCAGCCATTTATTTTACATAGTACCCAGCACGGCACGAGCACTTTAATGTTATAAAGAAGTTAAGAAAATCATCTTGAATCAAATTGTCACTGGACTGCACCAGCACTTTTTAACACACGGACTTTGTATAAAGTTTTTTTCCAGTTTATAAATTGTTATCAGTGTATATTTTAAAGGTGTATAGCACATCCACACTGAGTTTTTTTTGCACAAAATAGCATGTTGCAACTGGGAACATTACTTAGCCTATATCTGCCACCCGCCCACCTGCCCACCCGCAGAATATGTACTGCGAACAGTCGGAAACTGGTTAAAACATGCTGCATGTACTAGGAAAATAGCTGTAGCTGTAGCTGCATGTACTACAAAATAATTAATCCTTAAAGATCATGACTGAGATTCTGAAGTTGCTATTCAGTTGGTTTAAAGCAGCCTACAAGTGCCTGGTGTTTGTCTGTGTGAGAAGCATGGTAGGCTGCCAAGTGAAATAAAAAGAGGACAGTAGTTGTGATTTCAGTGCCTTTGTTGTGAACTTGGAAGATGAGTGATAGCTTGATTGACAATTACTCGGTCATGCAACAATGTACTCAAATGATTTTTTTTCAATTCCACGAGACAGACAGAGCTGCCTTTTGCTGGTATTTAATAACCATTTGGATTTTTTTTTACTATGTAAAGGAAAAAGCAAAAAAGGGAATAATGTGCATACTTTATGTTTACAACATAGAAAATGAAAAGTTTAGGACAGTATGAAAACCACTGTAATTATCCCTTTTTAGAAAGTAAACACCCCATGCTGGTATTGAGGTGTTTAAAACATGGAGTTGGTGATGATGCACTAGGTACATTAAAGTGATTGTAAAGGTTATTTTTTTTAATTAACAAACATGTTATACTTACCTGCTCTGTGCAAGGGTTTTGCACAGAGCAGCCTCAATCATCCTTTTCTGGGGTCCCCCGGTGGCACTTCTGGCTCCTCATCTTTGGCGAGTGCCCCCACGGAGAGCCGATTTCAATGGGCTTACCCATGCGGGTGTGCTCCCGAGTCCTGCTGCTGCGTCCATTGACATAGAGAGCAGGACTCAGCTACGCCCCCTGGCTCCCATGTCACTGGATTTGATTGACAGCAGTGGGAGCCAATTATATCAGCTAAAAGACAGGATGGAGCTGACATATCCAAGGGGGACGGGGTTTAATGGGCACTGGTACTAGATGGCACTATTCCTGTTACTGAATGACACTGGTACTAGTGTACAGTCGGTTAATTTATACAGACAATAAAGGACATAATGAGCTGAGATCATTTAGGGACCACTATCAAAGGAATAATGTATAGAGGCTCCTACAATAAACAAAGAACAGGGGTTGGACAAAAATATGGAAACACTACATGATTTGCAGGTGTGAAAGTGACAACATCTTTTGTGTTGAAACAGAAGTGATGCAACATTTTTTTGCTTCCACTGTGTGGTTAGAGAACTATCTAACAGGTGGGAAGCCTCACTTTCATCATTCACTATGTGCGCTGCTAGTAATATGGAGTCATGTCAGAGCTTACTGAGTTTCAAAGACTGCAAATTGTTGGTGTTTGCTTAGCTGGTGGAAGTTGACAATTTATTTGTGGTGTCACGAGGTAAAGCATCAAAGGTTATGATGGTATAAACAGTTTCTGGTAAAACATTGTCTGATAAGTATAAGCGCATTGACATGGTCAACTGACCGAAAGAAACGAAAGGACATTGCGCAGGATTATGACCCGGATTTGTGCATGAAGAGCGGTATCAGATTCCACTATTCACCATCCAAGGCTAATATTTCCAGGAGAGTTCAAGCCATCTTTGATGCCAAAGGTGGTCCAACTCCATATTAGGTAACGATTTTATTCTTTTACCTGGTGTTTCCATATTTTTGTCCAACCCCTGTAGCTCACTATGAAAAAGCATGAGCACTATACAGCACCAGTGGTTCAGAAGCAGCTACATACCATGATATAGGTATTAATGTCCAACACCCGTAGCTCACCATGAAAAGGCATGGACTCTATACAGCACCATTGGTTCAGAAGCAGCTGCATACCACGATATAGGTATTGATGTCCAACCCCTGTAGCTCACCATGAAAAGGCATGGACTCTATACAGTACCATTGGTTCAGCAGCAGCTGCATACTATGCTATAGGTATTGATGTCCAACCCCTGTAGCTCACCCTGAAAAGGCATGGACTCTATATAGCACCACTGGTTCAGAAGCAGTTGCATACCATGATATAGGATTGATGTCCAACCCTTGTAGCTCACACTGAAAAGGCATGGACTCTATACAGAACCATGGGTTCAGAAGCAGCTGCATACCATGATGTAAGTATTGATGTTTGGCAATACCCACTCAAACTAGATTTATGTATTTCAGCTCTTTGTTTCAGATTCCAGAAATTACTTTCTAATGGAAAGTGCTTACAAAAAACAGTGATAAAGCGCCACAGCATTAATAAAATTAATTATATGTGAAGTAATGCAGCCCACTCCTCCTTCAGTGGAAATACTCAAGTAAAAACAATACAAAAAATATAGAGTGATTGGTGCTTAACCTCTTGCAGCATTAATACAGTGCATATATATGAAGTGCATACATATACCAAATAAAGTCCATAACAATCATCAAAAAGTGACCATTGTAAATGAATAATCAAAAAAAGTTCATCAAAAATATAAAAAATAAGTAATATAAAAGAGATATGAATCAGTCCATAACCGTGCTCATAAAGTGACGAAGTGCACTATATCCAGTATTGATTCACCACCATGCGTGTGCTAGGGGAAGTCAATATTCAAAAAGTACTTCCTGATGATGTGTTATCTAAACACGAACTGCATTGAAGCCACGCCCTTCTACCCAACGTCATTTCTGGTCAATTGGTTAAGACTATCACAGCGGAGGCAGGGTACAAGCCTCCTACATTGCCTGGCAACGCCAGGCCAAGCTGAACATGACCATCCGTCTAACAGAGACGGACGGAGCGCTTCAGCCCCACGCTGTCCCTCTTAAATTTAGAGCTGTTTAATATGCAATTTCCATTACAGGTCGTCAGCCCTGAGGATCCACAGCAATGATTGTGGCTGGCTGATTGCAAGTTTGTCACAGCAGCGATGTTATGTATTTTTACCATAATTGCTTTGTTTTCATATATTAATGGCGGGAATATGACATCATTTGATGTCAAGGGGCGGGTTTTTAAGTGTTTTTTTAGTCACTGATTGGTTCTTTAACCACTTAAGGACCGGAAGGATTTCCAGCTTTAGGACCGGAGCATTTTTTGCGATTTGGCGCTGCGTCGCTTTAACTGACAATTGCGCGGTCGTGCGACGTTGTACCCAAACGAAATTTCCCACAAATAGAGCTTTCTTTTGGTGGTATTTGATCACCGCTGCGTCATTTCTGATCGCCACTATAAACAAAAGAAGAGCGCCAATTTTGCAAAAAAACCCAAATTTCTTACTTTTTGCTAACATACAAATCCAAAAAAAAATATAAAAAAACATTTTTTTCACCGTTTTTGGCCAATTTATATTCTTCATCATATTTGCGATAAAAAAAATCACAATCGGCGTTTATTGATTGGTTTGCGCAAAAGTGGGCGCGTTTACGGATGATGGGAGAATTCATTTTTGGGGTTTTTATTTTTTTTTTATTTTTTACTAATAATGGCGGCGATCTGCGTTTTTTAGCGGTACTGCGATATTTCAGCAGACATGTCGGAACATTTTTTTATACTACTTCTTATATTTAACCGGTTTTTGCCACTTTTTTTACAAAAAAATATAAAAAAAAACCTAAACATACAATCGTTTTTCATTCTTTAAACCCAAAAAAACGTTTTAACCGCGAGAAGAAAACAAATATCACCGCTAGTCTTTACTGCGTCGCCACTAGTTTATGGTGGTTTTCTTTCGAGATAAACACCCTTTAAAGCAAACCCATGTTGCAGCGTGCTGGCGCGTTAACAGTCAATTTCGCTGCGTCGCGGTTTAGCGTTTTTTAC
>BLSH010345484.1:1359566-1373328 GCA_018402905.1 Glandirana rugosa | reverse complement strand
TATATTTCCTTTAAATAGCCAACTGAGTTTAATAAACTTTAATCGCACATTCACTTTATCTTGAAGGAAGGATTGATATTGTGCAAATACATAACAAAATAACATAGCAAAAATGTAACAAAATGTGTTAAATTATAGTGTTGGCATTTTGAATTCTGCTTAAGTTTCTTCAGCATGCATTTTCTTTCCTAAATACTGTAAAATATATGTTAGATATAATATAAATGATGGATGGCTTTGACAGACATATATAACTGAATGTTTCTTTCTTGTACCGTAAATAAATGCAAATATGTGACAATAATTATAACTTCTGAAGCAAATCATATTTTTAACCAACAACTGTGAGACATGTGGCCTTAATTTGTTATTTACTTTAGGGAAGGGGAAACAAGCAAATGACAATGCAATTTATTTTTAAGGGTAGGAAAATAATCCATTATATCATGCTGAGCTTAATGTTAACCCACATACAGCTGTGGAGGTAATTGCTTGTCACCACTTTATAGTGACACATTATCATGATTTGAATGTATTCAAATTTCTACTGTAAAAGAAGTAACCTTGAATGGCAAAACACATACTGTGGATAACACTTAAACTTACTTAGGCAAAGAATTCAATAACAAGCTGGTGTCACGATAATTCTGTATATTAATATAGAAAGCACAAAAAAGCCAGCTGATAAGAATTCACATTCACGTATAGGTCCAGTTTTGGGTACTCTTACCCAGAGCTCATGCACCTCCAGACAATCCTTTAGAAAATATTGAGTAGATATATACAGTCGTCTTATGGGCTGCTGGAAACCAACCTTTTAATATGAAGGCCATTCATATCAATCAAACAATAATTAAATGCAGCAGACTGAAAGCTCAACTATGCAATAATCCAGATTGTTCACAACACCGCCCACCTAAACAAACAAACACACGATCACACCACAGATAACTGCGGTAGGTTTAATACTGGTCTTTCACGTAAATGAGCAATGGATAGGAAAATTATGTGAAACCTGAGATTCAAAATGATCATTCTCTATCTAACAATGAAGAACAAAATCATTATAACTTTGCCATAAAGGTAAATTCATATTGCTAAGGTTTTGTATATGAATAATACTGGCCAGGACACATATGGATGAAAATTGTTTTGTGTATGTTTCACTGCTTTTGTTATCAACTGTTCCAAATTATGTTATTACCTTATTGTTAAAGAAAACTATGAAGTGCTAGTGCATATGCAGTGCATGCTTATGCAGCTGTATTTTTACTTGGATATGGATTTACTATTAGGCACCCTAAGCTTTTTCCTAGAACAGTGGTTCTCAACCTTGGTCCTCAAGTACCCCCAACAGGCCATGTTTTGGGAATTTCTCTTAGATAAAATAGCTGTCCAAAATACCAAGCTATTGACTCTGATTTAAAGCACATGTGCAAGATAAAGGAAAACCTGAAAACATGGCCTGTTGGGGTACTTGAGGACTGAGGTTGAGAATCACTGGCCTAGAAGCAACAGAAGTAAAGAAGAAGGCAGATTTCCCCTGTACTGTTATGGACCACACATTTTTTCCAATCATCATTACAAACACATTAACTCACATAAGCTTATTTCAACAGTTATTATATTTTAAGTTGGTTATCCCCCTCCTACTGGCCTATTGTAATGTGTCAGTTGTAAACAATGGCTTTCATTCATAGCCATTGTGTTTTTTGTGATGATATTTGTGATTGGTCACAATAACCATATGGTACTGGGCCAATCACAGTGGACTTGTACGATGTGATAGCGGTGGCCAATGACATCTATCACAATTGTACACAATGGCACATGAATGGATGCCATTCACAGTTTCACAGTGTAAATATGGCTATGAGTTCATTAGGATTGATCAATTTTCAAAAAAATATACCATAGTTTGTAGACTCTATAACTTTTATGCAGAGTTAATAATATACACTGATTTGGGTTATTTTTTACCAAATAAATGCAGTGGAATACATTGTGGCCTACATTTATGAATAAATATTATTTATTTGCAACATTTTATAACAAAAAGTGTGTGCACTTTGCATGCACTTTTCACATATTGTATGTGTATGTGAAAGCTCTATCTTCATATATTTTTTTTATTGATTTTTATTGCAATTTCGATTTTTCATTAGTGTGTATACTAAAATCTTTATTTATTGCATTAGATATATTTTTTCATGTGATAGAGTTTACTTAATGGCTATTTAGAGATGAACATTTTTTATTTTATATAGACCTGTGTTTAAAGTGTATCTAAATCCAGAAGAGAAAAATGATATATTGGAGCTTACAAGTCCTTAGATGTTGTGGCTTCTCTTTTTTCAAACTTTGTTCCCTTTATTTTTACTTGGTCATACTGGCAGTAACACAATTCTTGTTTTAGGATGACATTGCCTTCTCACTTCATTGCATCAGTGGATACATACATATTAGAAGCTTTGTCACCCTAGGGCAGGATGTATGTTAGGACTACAAAGCACCTCCCCCATTTCCCCTCTCCATAACATGGGGGACGTGTCCTATAATTCTTAGAATTAGAGAATTGAGATTGCAGTTCAATGTAGTTACAAGCACAGTGGGATTTTGTCAGGTCTTATAAGTATTATTCACTATTTGTAGAAAATGAACTAAGTCAGAAAAAAGAAAATGAATGCAGCCACCACATCTAAGGACTGGTAAGCTGCAATACATTTTTAGATACACTTAAAACAGTCAAACAGGTGGTAGAATTACTCAATATTAAACATATTCTGATTAAAATATTACATTTGTGTGTACATATTTTAAAACAAGCCTTTAAACAAAGAAAAAAATCATCCAAGGGTTGTTGGAACGTTGATGTCCCATGCTCAGGACCAAAGTCTTGAAGCTCAAACATTCTTTGTTTGATTGCCCTTTCATCCAGGGAACCCTGGTATGTCTTATTACACATTAAACCCCCAATTTTACTAAACCCCAATTCAAATTGGTAACCTACATTTTGTTAGTGGCAAAACAGACCATCACCAAAGCCTGGAAGAAACAATTTGTTCTTTTGAAGTTTGTCAGCAGATCGATGGGTTCTTTATCAATGAGAAACTGAGCAGCATCCTGCTGGTCATGCAACATAAATTCTCCCAGATTTGGACCCCATAGATACAACATGTCCATCCATCAATGTCCATTGAGAGCTATACCTCATTATAGTAGTTCAGCTTTGGGGTGCTGGTTTTGGGTATTCCCGATGCTCACTCCCCTCCCCCTTACCCCACCTCTCTTTCCAACCTTCCTACTATGGACATCCTTTCTTCTTTCTTATTTCCTTGTTTCTAGATCATATTGTTTATTCAGACTTTATGTCTTGATCTGCTTATTGTTTCACGGTCTGCAACAAATTTACCTGGCTCATTGATACCTACTATAACTTGCAGGCTACAAGTGTTGTTTATTATTATACTATTTATACTGTTGGATGTCTTTACATTATTGGCAGCTACGTTCAAGCTATTTAACATCTTGGCAATTACAAAAAGTTCTCTTATGCTATGTTTTGTACCTTAATTGTTTTCAATAAAGATCTATTGGAAGTGAAATCAGTTAAAGTGGGACTGCAAACCCATTTGGGTGGCATCTTACTGTTATATGAACCCCTATCCTAAGATGTACTCCTCCTTCTATCAGCATTAGACACTGATGATTTGAAAGGAAGCCCGTTTTTAGGACACCCCTTTGGATGCACCCACCAATGGCATATGCGTAGGTTCTCATATGCTCACAACCCTCTGGCTATGGTGCTACCAGACCACATGCCTAGTGTTCCAGGCTAGTGCATGCAGAGCAGGGTACTGCCCTTTTTAATTCTCTAGTCAGGAAAAAGAAAGAAAAAAACAGAAGTATTAATTACCCACAGAACAAATTATATAAGCAGATCTGGCAAATTGATGATGAAGAGATTTCTTCATTATTCACTCATTTATAATCATGAATATGGACCCATTAGAATATTGTAGTTTCTGTAATTTTTAGTTTCACCTACATGTTATATCACCTACCTTGACTAATGGTACTGGGATTGATTTGCTAATAAAAAAAAACTCCTGATCACCAAAAATATAGCTTGTAAGGTTATTTTTATGTATTGGCAAAAAATAAACTATAATTTTTACTTAACAACTATTTCATTTTGTCACTTACATTGTGTTTGCTTTTAAAGTGCAACACAGTTTTTAATGTAATTGTGACTGTTGCTGCAATTCTCTCTGAAATGCTGTTATTAGAATGCTTCACTACACTTGGAATGTTTGGATGATGGAAACTATATTGCTAAAAAGTTATTTGGAGAAAAGCCCAAGCACTGTCTTTACTATATGAGTAATCTTCTTTAAAGAATCCCAGAACACCAACCTCAGTGCAGCACAATAAAGTTACAACTATATAAAGCTGAACCCTCTACTGGAAAAACAAAAATAAATTGTCCAGACAGCACATACAGTTTTATATACAATTATTTTACACACCTATTTAGATATATAGCATTTTTTGAGTTGTTTAGACTAAAACTCAAAATGTAATGTATTTATAACTCATTTTTTTATTGATGCAGTTAATAAAAGGCTTGAATAATCTTGCTGAAGATTAGAAAAAACATATCTGGGCTATGGGTTCTCTCCGATTATAAGGCCCTTAGCTTCTTGAGTTGCACATAATACAAGAGCTTTTTTTTTCTTGAAAATATTTTCTGAAATAACACAAACAGCTCTAGTCAGGGAAAACATTTTAAACTGACGTTCTACTTTGTAAGTAACAGTATTGAGAAATCAGATCTTACTAAGTGCCAGAATTGCTGGTCTTTAAGAGTCATTACTGGAACATGATCTGAAAGGTGATCAGTTATTAGGTAGCACCTAGAGAATGCATTTCCCAAAAGGCGACATATTCATGAAAAAGACATGAAGATGGCTTTAGATTAATTTTAGTTATTTTAGTGCACCTGTACTGCACAATAAAGTATTTACATGTTCTTAACAAACAGTAAATCAGAATAACTAAAATTGTCACCAAAAACACAATTTGTGTTTTACCAAAGACATGTAGCAGAATACATTTTTGCTTAAATTTATGAAGAAGTTTGATTTTATTGGATATGTTTTATATTATTATTATTATTATTATATTATTATACAGGATTTATATGGCACTACCAGTTTACACAGCGCTTTACAATGTAAAAGGGAGACAATACAGTTACAATACAATAAAATACAAGAGGATCAAGGTGGCCCTGCTCAGCAGAGCTTACGACCTAATAGGGTGGAGCAGGTAGTACAAAATATTCTAACTGTGGGGAATGAGTTGATGGAAGAGGTAAAAAATTAGTTGAAGGTGTGGTAGGCTTCCCTGAAGAGATGAGTTTTCAGGGATTGCCTGAAGGTAGCAAGAGAAGGAGATAGGCGGACAGGTTGAGGTAGAGAGTTCCAGAGGATGGCAGAGGCTCTGGAGAAATCCTGGAGATGAGCATGGGAGGAGGAGACGAGGGAGCTTGAGAGTAGGAGGTCTTGGGAGGAATGGAGAGGACATGTTTGGGTGATATTTGGAGACAAGATTGGTGATGTAGCTCGGGGCAGAGTTGTGAATGGCTTTGTATGTTGTGGTTAATATTTTGAATTTTATTCGCTGGGCAATTGGGAGCCAGTGTAGGGATTGGAGAAGAGGGGTGGCAGACACTGAACAGTTGGTAAGGTGGATAATTCTGGCAGCAGCATTCATGATAGACTGAAGAGGGGATAGCCTATGGAGAGGAAGGCCAATGAGAAGAGAGTTGCAATAGTCAAGGCGAGAGATAACAAGGGAGTGATTGAGGAGCTTGGTAGTTTCATTTGTTAGAAAGGGGCATATTTTAGAGATGTTATGGAGGTGAAGTCTACAAACTTTTAATAATGAATGGATTTGAGGCTGAACCTAGTACCCTGGCATGAGGGGAGGGACTGATGGTTGCATTATTGATTTTGATGGAAAAGTCATGGGGGGGACACGGGCAGGAGGGAATATTACCAGCTCAATTTTAGAGAGATTTACTTTAAGGAAGTGGTGTGACATCCATGCTGATATGTCAGTTAGTAAGTTAGTAATGCAAGAGGAGACTAAAGGAGTGAGGTGAGGAGTAGACAGATAGATTTGGGTGTCATCGGCATATAAATGGTATTGGAAACCATGGGCAGTTATCAAGTGACCAAGGGAGGAGGTGTAGATAGAGAAGAGAAGGGGTCCAAGAACAGAGCCTTGGAGGACCCAGACAGAAAGAGGCAGTGGAGAGGCGGAAACAGAGTTGTAGGTAACACTAAAGGAACGCTGCGATAGGTAGGAGGAGGAGCAGGATAGAGCAGAATCTGGGAGGCAGAGGGAACAGAGTTTATTGAGAAAGAGCGGGTGGTCAACAGTATCAAAGGCTGCAGAGAGGTCAAGGAGTAGGAGTATGGAGTAGTGGTCATTGGTTTTAGCAGTTAGTAAATCGTTAGTGAGTTTTAGTAAGGCAGTTTCTGTGGAATGTTGCAAATGAAAGCCAGACTGTAAGGGGTCAAGAAGGTTATTTTCACTGAGGTAGGAGCTAAGACAGTTGTAAACTAAGCGTTCTAGAAGTTTACAGATGAATGGGAGCAATGAGATGGGTCTTAAGTTGTTCAGGTTGGTGGAGTCCAGTGAGGGCTTTTTAAGTATGGGAGTGATCTGCGCATGTTTTGGGGGGGAGAAACAGAAGTAGAAAATATTTTTTAGTTTATATAATAATAATAATAAAAAAAACCCAGTGGTGATCAAATAGCACCAAAAGAAAGCTTTATTTGTGTGAAAAAATTATAAAAAAATTCATTTGGATACAGTGTTGCATGGCCGACTAATTGACAGTTAAAGTAGCACAGTGCTGAATAGCAAAAAATAGCAAAAAATGTCCTAGTCATGGAAGGTATAAAACCTTCCAGAGGTCAAGTGGTTAAGGTAAACACATATTTACAAGCATGCAAAATCATTTTACAAATACACACTGTTTACAAAAACAAGTGTTACTAAACCCAGGACCTGCATTCCCTATATCTGGTCTCCCACAGTATACAAAGCAGGGAAATGCAATAGTTTTAGTAAATGTAAACTGCTAAATACTTTTTCTCATCAGCAGTATATAGCAGTCTTGTGACTTCTATCAGTTCCTGGTTACAGTTTGTAGGAGGAGCTTTCATATTGCTCTGAGCTGTCCTATCAGGATCCAGGACCCCTGACCCTTTGTCTGGACAGTGCTGATCGGCTGTTTGTTCCTGTGTTGATGACATGCACTCTGCCAAAAAAAAAACCTCTCATGTAATTCACACCAAACTGAGCATGTTCAGCCTGACTCCAACAGCTCTGTTTTATCAGGACCTATTCTGGAGTCAGTGGAAGAAGAGGGGGATCTGGGCATACAAAACCAAACAGCCCTTTTACACAATGTGGAGGATTAACCCCTTAGGTTCCACAATGAGTATAACAAGCATGTTTTACTGCATGTACAGACTGAATTTACTGTTGTGAGTTTAGTAACATTTTAAAGTGTATCGATAGCCAAAATAGTTTTGGATACAATAGAGAAGGGTTAACTTTTGACAGTTTTTTTTTTTTTTTTTGCTGTTTGTGTACTATTGGGGAAATTGCCATTCACTTCCCATCCCATGGATGAAACAGAACATTAGTGAAAATCTCCCAGAGAAAGGGTAAACTTCCTAAACAGTTGTTTCTGAACTATTGACTCCATTAGTAGAGTTATTCTTGCCTCTTTTTCTAAGAACAACTCTAAAATCTTGAATTTCCCCTCACATTCTGTTTCATAGACAATAATCACCAGTACAAATAGAAAGGGTGAATAACCCCTGTTGGAATTCAGACAGCAATACAAACTTGATAGAAGGTCTAACCCTTTCCCACTCTGTGCCTAGAGACACCACTGAACATATGAGGGCTGTATGATCTAGCTATAAATAGACAGAAAAGCAAAACACCTTCCTTTGAGGCTTTTTTTCATGAAAAATTGGACTAAGCCATCCGATAAGGAATGTGTCATTGCTCTCATAGAGATCACAGTACTACCCTTAAAAATGCCTTCATCTGTTTTTTTTTCTTATGGATAAGGGCCAGCTTTATTCAGGCTTCAACCAAGATCAGCATCTTCATCCTGGATCAAATTGTATGATTCAAGCAGGTAAATACTGATGCCTGTGCAGTTTTGGCTGCATTTACAAATGTCAGATATACATTAATCCCCTGCTGCAGTTTTTCACCTTGTGACTTGCCATAAAGTTTCAATATTGCAGGCTGATCACTGGGTAAGAAAAGACTTATAAAATGCTTTTCCCTTTTTTCAGCAGACTTATTGCATATTTATAGCCATCAAAGTCACCTGACTGTAGCCTAAAGAATACCTTTTTATGATAAAATTTAGGGTGACAAACAAAAAAATGAGAGAAATGTTTCAAAGCCATTAAAGCCCCTAACCTGGACTGCAATGAATGTTTTTTCATAATAAAAGGTAGAGCTTTGAGAGAAATGTTGCTGTAAGCTGTGACATGTCAGGAATGTATTAATGTAGATTTATAAGGTTATTGAAAGGTCCACTTTAATGTGTAGTGAATGTGGCCTTATACAACTAAGCATAATGCGGATAGTCCCTATAAAAGGTGACTTACTAATAAAATGTATCCCCATTTGAAATAGAGGAAAGTTGCAAACAATTGGTGGCATCAATTGTAAAACTGGCCTGATAATAAATATAGCAAATGTACGCAACATTTTTTTCATTAAAGAAAAAAATAGTAAAGAATTCTACTAAACAATGTTCGGAGACTGGTGAGTCTGACAGGCGTTCATGTCATGGCAAAAGCATAAACAAGTTGATCCATTAAAAATATGTCCATGAGATTGATTATGCATCCCATAATTTTGACAAAACAAATCACACCATGCATGTAACAAAGTGTGTGCAACCTAACAACTAAAAAGGGCACATGGAAGCAGAATTATAACCATAACAATCTTTTGGAATAAAGTGACATACAGGAACCTCAATTACTGTGATTCATTATGGGGGAACAGTCAAGAAAAAGCAGAGACCAGATTTTTTCCGCCTGTTTACACCAGATGCATTGGGCTGTGCTGGGCAGACTTGCCCAACAAAGTCTCAATGCAAAGGCAAGACAAAAAGCATTGTTCACTATCATCTCAATTCACATTTGGGCACTGGGGGGGGGTTGGTGCTGAAAAAAAGTATTGCATGCAGTACTTTTTAAGCTGAGCATTGCACTGCACTGTGTTCGGTAGAACATGCCACTTTGTGAGGTTTCAATAAAGTTTGCACAAAAAAGATCAAGCAGTGCAGTGCACTGTTTTCAGGGCATCAGTACAGTTGTTTTCCAGCACATGGTGAATGGTCCCTTAACCAAAGTAACTGCCCATGAGCAGCTGTTTCCACAATTTTCCATACCCTTCTCTGTACTCAAAGAAAACACTTGTTAAGTAGGATCACTAACTGAAGATATAAAGGGCATAATTAAGAGATGGAATGGGGTACAACAGCTTTCATGAACAGCATGAGATGATACACTATTCCAATTTGCATTTCAGAAATAAAAAATGCTTTAGGCATATATAAAAGGTGCATGCAGTTCTGTAGTCATTACTACATCATTATATGTATCCTTTATATGCAAACGTCTGAGTTTGGCTTAACATTAGCCTCTTGCAGTCTACTATACAATCTGTACAGCGGATTTAAAAGAATGGGAGGGAAAAGCAATTCAAGGAGCCAACTAGGTGTACTGCAGTACGATGAGAATGTTAATAGGATGAGAGAGGAGAGTGACAGCAAGGTGAGCTCATTGATGTTCTGCTTCCACTGCACAGGAACAGAGTGGGATGGAGAGGCGATATTTAAAGTAGCTGATTTCGCAAGTCCAACCTTAAAATGGTTGTAAAGTCAGGATCATAAAACACTGCCATCCCCTCTGTATCATCAAGAGCTACAGTACTATGTGTCCTTTTTTGAAATTCCAATCATAAATACCTTATCTCACAGCAATGATTTGTGGTCACGTGACACTCCTCGGCTCTCCTTCCCCAATAAAAGGAATGCGGAGGGAGGGGCTGAGATAACCTAATCAGCCAGCCAGCAGAGGAATGTCACATGACTGTTGTGAGAGAAGGTATTTACGATTAGAATTTAAACAAAAATGGATACTTAGTAGTTTAGGTCTTCATGAAACAGAGGGGATGCAAGTTACTTTTAAATGGTATTTCAAGTAACAGGAAATAGATTGCTCTCACATACAGGCATTAGAACTGACAGGCAGGGAGGGAGGGGGAGAAGGAGAAAAAGAGTGCAGAGAGCAAACAGCGTGATAACAGAGGCACGTAAACTGACCACAGTATCATGGATCAGCAGCCATGACTACTGTGGTCAGCAGAGACATAGGGGCACAGGAACAGCAGTATCAACCAGGTATTTTTACATCATACAACGGGACAAATTACACAGCACAAGCACTGTGCTGTTTAACATGTTTTAAATGAACAAGACTGTAAGCTCTAATGAGCAGGGCCCTCTGATTCCTTCTGTTGAATTGTATTGTAATTGTACTGTTTGCCCTAATGTTGTAAAGCGCTGCGCAAACTGTCAGCGTTAGATAAATCCTGTATAATAAATTTTTTTTTTTAGGGTTACAAACATTTTAAGTGGCATATATGTTAGTTCACATAGCTTAAAGTGACGGTAAACAAAAATATATATTTTTTAAATAATTAACATGTCATATGTACCTGCTCTGTGCAACAGTTTTGCACAAAGAAACCCTGATCCTCTTTTGGGGTCCCTCACCAGTGCTCCTGGTCCCCCCTTCTTTTGTGCAGGCTCGATCTCAAGACACAAACACACACAGCACTATTTGCTATCCATAGACACACACAGTGTGGCTCAGCCCTGCCTTCTGCTCCCTTCTCACAGGCTTTGACTGACAGCAGCAGTAGAATATGGCTCCTACTGCTCTCAGTAAAGTATGAGAATGCAGGAAGAAAGGAAAGTGGTCTGTCTGCAGGGAAAATGCTGGATCAAGAGTGGAGTCAGGTAGGCGTTTGGGGCAGGGTGAGGCACAGACACATGAAGGTTTTTACTTTAATGCAGAGAAGGCATTAAGGTAAAAACTGTTTGCATTTAGAATCACTTTAAGTGTAGTGGAGTATGTGCCCAGGGATGAATGCCCCGAACACAGACTGCTTGCACTGTGGACATTTGTCCCTGGGTGCACACTGCTCTAAACCTAAGTAGTGATAAGTGCACCATACAGGTCCATGCAGCCACAGCAGCTGTCAGCCTCTCAGGCTGTTAGCAGCAGGGCTAGATGGTGCACCTGTGCCCCTTGCCCATACCTAAATGCCAGGGCATCATGCATCATGCATTGGGTGCATGGGAACTAATCAAAAAGGATTTTAGTAGTTATTGATCTTAAAACTGAGAAAATAACTAATCATCACCTGCATGTTTTGTTTAGGATTTAGTTAGATGTATATGGCAAAATAAAAAATAAAAAATGTTAAGCTAGCCCTTGCATCTTAGTGAATTCACCCTTGCGTAAAATATTTCCCTTTTTTAAAGCAATCATTTTCCTAATACTGTATAGCAGTCCTGTATTATCATCTATTTTTAGTTGAAAAAAGTAGTATTGTTCACTCAAGCCATGCAAAACACTTTTGCAGCCAATTTAAAATAAATCATTATTTTGAAAATATACATACAAGCAAACCTGTTCCAGGTTCTAAACAGGGTAACTAATCCCACAGTTAATCGAATTTAGGCCTGTCTGTAGGACACTACATACCTGAGAGTGTGAAGCAGCCGAGAGGCCTTCTTACACAAGCCAATGCGATGAATTCATATAAGGAACTGTTATCTAAAAGTAAGCTTCTTAAATGTCAAGGGACACTTCAAAACTGAATTATTATTGCAGATTTGTTCATTTCTTCAATATTATTTTTATGTAAATGTGCTGTACAGGATTGGAAAGAGAACAGCATGCACGTTCTACTTTAGTGACATAACTATCATTTATCTATATCCACTCCAAACACTGAAATATGACAATGTTTTGTGATAGAAGCTTAAACTAATATGCAGAATCACCTCTGCAAGTTCTGGGGAATATTAAAGATTTTATCAGGCCAACAGCTTTTCATCACAGTTCTGAAGCACAGTGCGAATGGGAGGCTAATCCCCATGGTGTATCATGGGATATTGTCATTGCCATACTCAACATCTGTCTCACTGAGCTGAGCTCACTGAGAGTAATTACTGCTAGAATAAAGTCAGTTTTGGGATCCGTACAATTAATTCAAATATAAAAAGGAGTAGAGTGTGACACTTTAATTCTGCTTAAGTATATATAATCTGCTTCAATTCCTTAACTAATGTTTTCCAAGTGTTTGAGAGAATGGGTTTAAAAATATATATATTTTTTATGTAGAAAATAAAAACAGAATTCAGGTGTACAATTTTTGTAACGCATAGCACAACATGCAATATTAGTTTATTAGTTACACTAACTGTATGATCTTGTCTACAATTAAAATGTTGAATGCGTATATTCGGGAAGTTTGCATTCCCATGCCAGCCTAACACAGTGATTGCTATGCTGCCACCCCCTACTAAGCCCCACCCCTGCAGAGCTGCTATTATCTGCTGTACACACTGGGGAAAACAGTAGGATGTGATTACAGGTCCTGTATCCCCGTTGTCTCCCCTCTAGGGAATACAATATTGTGTTGATCTTTTCACCTTTTGGTAGGTAAATCCCTTTCTATATTATTCATTTAGATATTTTTCAAACAGATTAACCACATAAAATATGTAAAAGGACAGCAGCTAAAAAGTATGCTAATTCTAGAATGTTAAACAGTACCAGTGTAAGATCATATGGACAGAAACCAGGTGCATTATGTCATATCAATTCTACAGATTATAAATATATCCATTATCACTGCTATTGCTCCATTAGGGTTTCTTTTGATAGGAAGCTGCAAGTATCAGCAACTTCTAAATGCTGAGAGGATTTTAATGCCCTATTAAATGTTTTGAGACATGTTTTCAGGCTGGTTAAAGCTATAAAATGTTGCATTATCTGAAGCATTAGAGTCACTCAGGAAACCTAATGAATTATTCTGCCAAAGTGACTCACTATTAGCATTTGAAATTATGCCAGGCCTTTTATAATTGATGTGCCCACTGTAGTTTATACTAGGCAGGTTGATGAAATTTCAAGAATTTCAAAGAACATCAGTGTAAAAACAGATCAGAGACTATGGAACAATCATGTACCATATCAGGTAATGATCAGTACAGGACCAGCAGATGCAAAACATCTGCAAGCGCTCAGAAGATCCCCCAGGCTTGAAGTGGATGTAAACCCTCACATATACGAACAGCCTCAGATGATACACAGAGATGAAACAAATCATCCTACGTAAGTTTTACTTAGTTATCTGCAGTATTCTCCTCTCTACACCCCTTCAAAAGGACAGATTGTGTTAAAAACTTTCTTCATCTGTCAGGAGCACAAAGGAGGGGGTAGAGAGACTGCAGTAACAGTATGTGAAAGCTGATTGGAGGAATGGAACACACTCCTTCACATAGCAGAAGATGTGTTCTGAACAGACAAGCTCCGTTCTGAGGGGGGGGGGGGGGGGGGGG
>BLSH010345484.1:1307780-1359556 GCA_018402905.1 Glandirana rugosa | reverse complement strand
ACGACGATCGGAATCATTTATCTATCCTTCCATATAGTGTAAATGAACAAAACTTGAAAAAAAAAAATGTAGAGATGGCAATGAAGCACAAAAAAACGGATCCGTTTACGCCACTCCCCCCCCCCCCATGCATTCATGTCTCCAGGCTTTATTTTGCTGAGAAATCACCTCCCTAGCATTTCAGGCCATGGCCATCTTGAGCAAGGGCAGATGATTCATGTAGTATTTACTTCCTGGAATCCATCTGCCCTTAGCTCAGGCACACAAGCAGAAGATTGTGCTTAGCTGGAAAAAACCCTCCACCCTTCCTGAAGACTCCTGGGATGTATGACATCATTTGCCTAGGCAAAAAAACACGAAGTAACGGTAGAGATGTAAAAAAAAAAAGTTCAAAACAAGTAAATGTGATATACCTTCCTATCTATTTACTAAGGCTAGCAGCATAAGAATTAAAGATAGTCAGTGTTGATTGAGAGAGTGAAGTCCCACTTGAATCTTGACAGAAATGTAGTTTCCTTATCACTTCTTGTGAGCTGCAAGCATACAACTATCTTATCTTTCTACTATAAACTACAAATCTCCCCCTCCAGATGAAATGGAGATGAACAAAGGCAGACATATTTTAATTCATTCTGAGTGGCAAAAGGGAAGTGCGTTATTTGCAAATTCACCAGATGAAAATACAATTTTAAAAAGCCTGAAAAAGCTGCAATATATTACATTTATGGGTTTAGATGTGCTTTAAAAGCAAACCATATATTTTTTAGCCAACGTTATTTAAAATGATAAGTTTGAAAAATATTTCTTACATCAACATTTCATTACACTATTCATTTGAAAGAAATCTAAAATGTAATGCTTCAGAAGCATTTTGGGTTTTCTACATTTGTACTAGAGACATGTCCCTCCTCTATTTAGCAGTGAGTTTTTTGAATAGCCCTGAAAAGCAGGGGATCAAATTACATTTGTTATACTGCAGAGAAGCTTAGAAATGCCAACAACTTCTAGTCAATGGACTCCAGAGCTACTGCTTTTTACTGGACACCATAACGGTGACTCCCCACTGCACCTACATTTTAGAGTAAATTAAAGTGGTTGTAAACCTCAGTCATGGAATCTGAGCAAAGTGCATTTATATGTAGTGTTTACTGATCTCTCTCCACAGCTCTAAGTGTCATTTCTCTCTGGTGCTTTGTTCCTCTGTTTTCAGCATGAGTCACTTCTGAGATGTTTTCCCCACACATGAGATAAAATTTGTGATGGGGAGGGAGATAAGCATGGAGCTTGTCTTTTCACAACACAGATCTTCTGCTGAGTGAAGGGGGGTGTGTTCCTTTCATTCAATCAGCTCTCACACACTGTATCTGCAGTCTCTCTGCCCCCTCCTCTGTGCTCCTGACAGATAAGGAAAGATTTTAAACACAATCTGCCCTTTGAAGGGGTGTAGAGAGGAGAAGATTGCCGATAAATAAGTAAAACCTATGTAGGAGGATTTGTTTAATCTCTGTGTATCATCTGACACTGTTCACTTCACTGGGTATATGTGAGGGTTTACAACCACTTTAAACTCTTGCCGCCCCCGTTATAGTCAAAAGACAGCTACATTGTGGGCCTAAATTTTTGGGAGGGTATCCATGTACATCCTCCCATGCATGTGATGCCTTTGGGCCCCATGCGGACTCTTGCGGCATGCTCTGTAATCATCCTGCCCCTTTACCACGTGATGAGTTGTCAGCCATTGATGTAAACAGACGCCGGTAAACACCTTTTTTTCTCGCGCTGACAGCGTGAGAAGAAAAAAAAGCTGATAACCATCTTATGTAAATGAGACATTGGTCCTGCACACTCCAGGCCCACCAGTACCCCCTACCAGTGCCCACCAGTGCCACCTACCAGTGTCCACCAGTGCCACCTATCAATGCCCACCAGTGCCCATCAGTGCTGCCAATCTGTGCCCATCAGTGCCTCATCATCCACGCCACCTATCAGTGCTGCCTATCAGTGTCACCTACCAGTGCTAATCAGTGTCCATCAGTGCCACCTATAAGTGCCCATCAGTGCCCATTAGTGCCACCTATCATTGCCATTCAGTGCCACCCATCAGTGCACTTCAGTCCTGCATATCAGTGCCCACCAGTGCCACCTATCAGTGCCCCTGATCAGTACCCACCAGTGCCACCTCATCAGTGCCACCTATGTGGCAACCAATCAGTGCAACCAATCAGTGCACCCTAACAGTGCCCAACAGTGCAGCCTATCAGTGCTCAGCAGTGCAGCCTCATCAGTGCACACCAATGAAGGAGAAAAATTACCTGTTTGCAAATTTTTTTTTTTTTTCAAAATGTTCTGTCTTTTTTTGTTTGTTTAGCAAAAAAATAAAATCCCCAGTAGTGATTAAATGCCACCAAAAGAAAGCTCTATTTGTGTGAAAATAGTGTGTGAAATGACAAAAATTTTATATGGGTACAGTGTAGCATGACCGAGCAATTGTCATTCAAAGTACAACATCACTGAATGCTGAAAATTGGCCTTGGCAGGAAGGGGGTTTAAGTGGCCAGTAGGCAAGTGGTTAAGCAATGCAAGCCACAGTGTGCACCAAGCTGCAATTAACATTCTATGATAACTGGAGAGGCAGGTTGTGGAATTTTTACACATTGATGTACTAAAGACAAAACAAAGTTCACTTTGCAAGGGAATTTGCACTTTGCAAGGAAATCCTCCCCAGAATCTAGCGAATTAGGTGAAATTTCACTTTGCAAAGAATTCCCAATCACTGCAAGTAAAAAAACCTGCAAATGTATATGCACATGACTGGATGTTGGGATGTTTCCCCATCCAAACTGCAACTTCCCTTGCAAAGTGAACAGTCTATTTGCCTTTAGTAAATCAACCCCATCGGTTGGTTGCATCTTTTTCTTTTAAAGACGCTGTATCTTTGCAGTAATGCCATAGCAATGCTTTACAAAATGGCCAGTATTGCCATAGCAATGTTTTACAAATTGGCAAAAAGTATACAAAATAAATACAGTATGTTCTACTAAGGTTTCATATTTTTCAGCCTCCAATGACAGGAAAAAAATTAAATAAATTCTACTCTGTGTTTGTTTTATTGTCACCAATGCAGTTTCGGAGGCAATGAGAGATAAGATATTCCTAAAACCTGTCATTCATTAAGGGATCTGATTATTTGTAAAGTAACAAGAAGACCCTCAGCAGTTCTTCCTTCACATAGAAAACATATATTATTCAGTGCATGTCAGGTGTCAGTGCAGTCTAACAGCCCAGCAATGCAACCAATAACACCCTACAGGCAGTAAGCCCGTTCCATTGCATTTGTATGACATATTGATCTTGTTCCATGTGTGTCCATCTTTATGTTTGTTGATAAGCACAGCAGCTATGATATGACACTCATTATAGTTTACATTAACTCTACTTTTATCACTGGTTTACATTGTCATAGTCAGCTTTCCAGGAGGCTGACCCCATTACAACATGACACCACATGTACTGCGGCTGATCATCCTACAAGCACAGCTTTTTTTTGATTATTCTTCCTCAGCCCAAGCTCCTGGCATCTATTTAATGAAAATACACAAGAGTCGGGACACAAAAGAGATGCAAACCATAAAATATTTCTATTTGTTCTAGAGGGACAAGCAAACATTTGTACATATCAGTCCATTACAATGTATCCATTTCAATCTCTGGACACCTGTCAGATATTATCTCATCTTGATAAATTTGTGAGAGCTGACCCTATGATCCAGTCCTCGTCTGTCTTGGCCTAAATGATCCTATTTAACCTGAAACTCATCTGCTTTTTTTCCCTTGGAGTATTACTTTCTGTTTCTAGACAACAAAGACATAAGGGTAGCGACAGGAAAAAAAATGAAATAAATTCTACTCTGTGTTTGTTTTATGGTCACCAAAGCAGTTTCTGAGACAATGAGAGATAAGATGGAAAACACGATGCCTTCAGATAAAACAGCAGCGGCTGTTACAAAGAAGTATAAAATAAATAACACTATAATGTGCGCATAATATGTGGAAAATAGTCAACAGACAGACCTTTTATCTGTTCAATAAATATATTATATATAAATAAAATTGCTTTTAGAAACCTTACACAGAAGCAGAGCTCATATATAAAAACTTGAGCAAAGGAAAGTTGAAGCTCGATGCCAGGATATGTAAAGATGCAAAGAACTTATGCTATTCTGGCCCGAACAATTAAGATGGCAGATGTTCTTGAACCTGGAAAAAGACTGGGTCATGATATTGGCACCAACATGGGAGCAAAGAGAGGTAAGTTTAGCTCATTTCAAAGGGAATGTTTTGCATAAAAATTGTTCTTGTACGTATCAGTTCTTCTAAATCAGACAGTATCCAGATCACTATTACAATGCAAAACAAAAGGAATTCTGACTGCAGCCATGTTGAATAATTATTTACTGTATCTGGGTACAAAGCAACATGAACAGTTCCACTCTGTGTGTTTTCTATGCAGCTTTCTGCTACAGTGTTGGAGGTTTAAAGTGGACCTGAACTTTATCCACTTGCTTACTGGGCACTTAAACTCCCTTCCTGCCCTGGCCAATTTTCAGCTTTCAGTGCTGTCACACTTTTTTTCACACACATAGAGCTCTATTTTGGTGGTTTTTAATCACTGATGGTTTTTTTTATTTAAAAAAAGACTGACAATTTTGAAAAAAAAAATGTTTCATAGTTAGTTATAACATTTTTAAAACAGGACATTTTTCTCATGTGCGCTAATGAGGCAGCACTGATGGGCACTGATAAGGCAGCATTGATGGGCACTGATAGGTGGCACTGGTGGGCACCGATAGGTGACACTGATGGGTAGCACAGGTGGGCACTGATGGGTGGCACTGATAGGCGGAACTGATAGGTGCCAGTGATGGGCACTGATGGGCGGCACTGATGGGCTCTGGTAGGCACTGGTAGGTGACACTGATAGGCAGCACTGATAGGTAGCATTGATGATGAGGCACTGATGGGCACTGGTTGGCAGCACTGACTGACACTGATAGGTGGCACTGTTGGGCACTGGTAGGTGGCACTGGTTGGTGGCACTGATATGCACCTGTAGGTGGCACTGGTGGGCACTGGCAGGGGGCACTGCTCAGGACTAATGTCTCTCTGTTAGAAGCTGTCAGCGTGAGGGGAAAAAAGCCAATTACTGATCTTTTTTTTACATCACGTGATCAGCTGTCATTGGCTGACAGCTGATCAAGTGGTAAGGGGCCGGGATCGGCTCCTTACTCCGATCTGTGATCAGCCAAATCTCATTGACTCGGTTATCACAGAGCGTGTTGCATTCTTCAGTTCTTTCTAAAAAATAGTATTCCTCTTTCTAAATGTGACTGCAACTAGGCAGTCTGAATACTCATAGCTGTAACTCTGCAGTGTGGAATCATTTAAGGCACTGCTGCCTTCTAGTCTCAAAAGATTTGGAGTGAGATTTTATGATGTCACTACACTGCTACTTAGTGTTCTCATTGCTGGAGTGCAAGAATGTCCCTGCTTCTGCTTCATTCATTTGAGCTGTGCTTTCTGTACCTTTCCTGCTGCTACTTGAATATTTACCCGCCAGTCATCAGATCACCAATCACAAGGGGCAGCTTTAACATGGGAAAGCAAAGCCCTGCATCTAACAATATGATGATTCCACACAGAGACACGGTGCAGAACAAAGTGCAATAAAGCCTTCAGTAGTGGGAAAGTGGTCAGTTGCAGGGAGCCTACAGGCAATATGTATGATTTGTGATTTCTGGGCACAACCTTCACACTACAGGTCATCTTAGGCCCTTTTCACACAGGTCCATCTGTCAGTTTTTCAGGTGGACATGATCGGACCCTCCATTCACTCCTATGGAGCAGCGGATGTCAGCGGTGACATATCCGCTGACACCCGTCACTATTCCATCCGATCCTGTCTGCCAAATCTAGATGGATGGTGACCCTATTTTCCATCCGTCTGGAGGATCAGATCAGATGGGATAAGATGAAAACGAACAGGTGGTCCTCCCCATAGAGGAGAGCGGGGCTCTGACTGGTCCGTCCAGCGGATCGATCCCCCACTGAGCAAAGCGAAGTCCACCAGGCGGGCCACCCATGTGAAAGGACCCTTAAGGCCCCAAAACCACCAATTTTTACATTGTGATTTTATAGGCAAAAATAAATGCTATGTTATTTTTCTGGACTTCAACATTGGCATCTTGCTTGTAACACATTTCAGTCAAAAGTGGGAAAGGGCTTAGAAAGTTTTTTAATGTCATTTGTGTCCCAGTTGGCTGGGATTTTCCTCACTTTCTGTCCCAGGATAGTGGAATGTCTCTTGATGGGGAGGCATGAAGTAAAGTGGGGGGCTGTTAGAAACTCTGGGAGATTTCTATTGCTGCTTATGCCTCAGTTGGGAAGATTCTCGTTTCTTCCTGTTCCATAAGAACAGAGTTGAAGGGAGACAGTAATAAAAGGCTTTCCAAAGTTCTATATTTTCCTTACTTTATCTTTGACCTGAATGAATATTTAAAAAAAACTGGACTTTATAGGCATGCTGAGTAGAAAATATTATAAACTTTATTTGTTGCAAAAAAATGTCTATACCATTGTCCATTAACTGTATACATATATATTGATGTACTGAGGTATTGGGTTACGGGTGGACATATATCCCAGATAACTGTGGATTACTTTATAGTTGATTCCCCAGGGATTCAACCTTTACAGTTGGCTACCCTCGGGAATCCTATATGATATGATGTTGTTATCTTTGGATCTATTAAAGGTCCCTGGTAAAATATATTGATGTTAGGGATACACATATACCTTTTAAACTAACAAATTTTAGATGTCATTTGTCTTTTGTGGGCACATGGATGCCATTTTTTGCAACAAATAAAGTTTATAATATTTTTTACTCAGCATGCCTATAAAGTCCAGTTTTTTGTAAATATTCATTCATGTCCAAATTTGAACACAGGATGTGGCATGCACTTATATTTCCACCACCATATTTCCACCAGGTGGTGGATGTACTGCCAAAGAAATCTCTATTCCATTAATTCCTTACTTTATCTAGAACTAAAAAAAAGGCTTCGCCAGGGCTAATCTTTAAATAATATGAAGCCAATTGTGTGTTACAGTATGATACTGTATGGCTCTTTCTCTGCATATAAAACACATAGTATGATTTTTTTAAATGCTGCCCACATTCAATAACTGTAATAATATAAATGAACTACTATTGGTAATTCAATAACTGGATCTCATATGTAAGATATTATTACTGATTTGCCTTAAGGCTTGTACACACTATAAGAAAATTGGGCGAACGTTTTTGTCCGAGGAATGAACATATGATTTTCTGACAGTGTATACACAATTTACGACAGCTGATTCCAACCTTACGAATGAAAATTCTCCAAAATTTTTTTCATACGGGAACAAAACAAACAATTTTAGTTTAGTGTGTACTGCTTTCGTATGATTTTTTTATATGAGAAAAATCAGAAACGAAAGACTGTGCATGATCATAAACAATAAACAACAAAAAAAAGCCTTTGCCCTACGAGAATTTTCGTACATTATTTCCTTCCTCAGTTCCGACTTGCTGTGAAACAACAAGGAAAATCAGACAATCGTTCGCCCAATTTTCTTATAGAGTGTACCCCACTTTATGGAAGCCCTAAAGAAATATCTCATTACTTCCTGCTCTGGTGACATACCAGTTACAAAGACAGAAAGTGAGGCTAAAGGACAAACAGTCAAACTCTTTTTCTGTGCGACATTGAAATATATAAAAAAAGTTTGAGAAGAGCATTAAATCTACAGACAAAAGTATATCCACATAATGTCTCTAGAAGACTTTTCTTTTTTGCTCTACCATTTGATTTATGACTTTCTACATCTGCCTTAGCAGTTTCCAAATAAAAAAACATTAATTTTTATTATTTTTTTATCTTTGTCCTTATGGAGATGAATGAGAACAAAACCACTTGCAATAGCGTAAAACAATAAAGGACATTTCTGTGTACTTACTGTGGAAGCCATAAGTCTTACTAAGCGCTTGATCAAAGCTTAAATGACGTTAGTTTTCAATGACCATTTTTCAGTAGTTCTTGTATAACTTACCAGCTCTTCTTTCAGTTGGTGGATAAGTTCATCCCGTTCCTTAAGCTGCAGCTTCAACATTGAGCATTCATCTTTCATTATATCCTATGACAACATGAAATCAGATGTTATAATAGGACTAGCATTTTCTCTTTGTTCTTAACAAGCAAAAGCTGTTTCACACAGTTGGATATAATTGGATCCAAGTAATAAACCTCAATTTTCCTGTGTCATGTGTGATATTTTTTATAGCATCTTCTGAAGTGCAGTATAAACAACTTAATGTGTCTATGATGAAAAATATAAACGTCTTTCACTTCAGAAGATGGCTTTACCAGTGTCTGAATCCCATAAGCTTTGTGACAGGAGCTCCTGCTGTATCTCATTTTGGGAACAGATGGTTATACAACTTAAAGTTAGAAGATGATATTGAAAGAAGATATATTTATTGTTGACTGTTGATGTATTGGATAAGAATATTGTATTTTCCTATTAAATTCTAGCAAGATTTGTTTCTTATTTATTTATTTAGGAATGGATCATTTGAACATAATCTGCTAAATTACACTATTTTTAATGGAACAATCTATGCAAGAGAGTATTACCCAGTAATACCACTAAGGGCCCTTTCATACCTTTGAACCCTGGTGCGCTGTGCTAATGCGTTTGTGCATTGGAGCTGCGTTGCCTTTGTAACATTGCAACATAACACACATAACCTTACCAAAATGCACAGCACTGGAAGGTATGAATGAGTTCTGAGCAGTGGCTGGTGGTATTATTTGGGGGGGCGGCAAACAACCACCCCCACATCCCACATTGGTCGGTCGGCGGCATCCCCCGGCACTTACCCTAACAGTTGTGGGCAGGCGGGGCTAGGTTCCTGCGGGTAGCTGGTGGGTTGCGGGCTCCCGCAGGCGGGTTGCGGAGTCCGGCGGGCAGCTGGTGGGTTCCAGCGGGCAGTGGGAGGGTTGTGGCAGCAGGTTTGTATGGGCGGCAGGCGGGCTCCTGTGTATTCTATTTGCTATTGCCACACAACTGGGTGGGATCAGGGTGCAGAGCCCACTCTTTTTTTAAGTCTATTGGAGCCTCTGGCTCCAATCACATGCTTCAAAAAACACTCCCCTCCATTGGAATCCATAGTCCGATGCCCTGCTATGTGGATCAGGGGGCCGGAAGCATGGAGGCACTAATGGACAGGCTGCCGCTGGTTCTGAGTGCTATCTACATACAAAATAAATACATTTTACTTTTACACAGCAATAATATTTTCTTTGAAAAAAAATGGATGGTTTTATTCCTCTATTTGCAATGTACAGTATGTGAGCACAAATTCAACCCATTGGACCCTGTGTACTTTTCCACTTCAACACACCACATACCATAAGTATATCTAAACCAGTTTTCTGTGTTTTTGTTGAGCTTTGCCATCAATAATCATTTTGTATTGCACAGAAATATAGTTTATGAGATTTTCAGATATTGAAGGGTCCCTAATCTGCATGTTAAATACTGTCTAATTTCAAGGGAAATAAACACAAGTGTTGGATGGGTATATTTAATGATTTTACCAGCTCCTAATTTAAACATCCTGCTTTTTAATTTATTTTAACCCTTTCATTACCAGAGGTTATCGATGCTAGATGCCAAGCCCAAATTTAGCAGTGTCGTTATACAGTATATCCATTAACCTGGCAAAATCATTATGACTGATTTGCATACCTGCTCTGCTTCTGTATTTTACTCTGATAAATGGGAAAACGTATAAATCTTCAATTTTAACTCTATTAATATTTCTGGCAATTTCTGCACTCTGCAAACTGCAGTTTGCAGTGTTTGTTTGCAGGCTGAATGCTTTTATTTTCTTAATGAAGCCTCCAGCCTGCATGACATAGTCCATGTCATAGCTGACATAGTGACCACATGATTGGGAACATCAGTAGGGATCAAATCTGTCAGTGACAGCAGGGATTGAGAGCAATCAGCAATGAAAAGTGTCACTCTGCTTGCTCTCCTTGATGGAAAATGTTTAAATACAAATTGCAGATGGCAATTAATGCTTAACTGAGTTAATGAAATGCCTTTACAATATGATACTGAGTGTCCAATAAGTTTTTTAACCATAAGTTAGGTGGGTATCAAAATGTGATCTCAAGTATCAACATAGTATTTCAACACACTTGTGTAGGAAGTATAAATGCTCCCCTGGGGACCATATACTTGATGTCTGGCTTAATGTAAATATACCAGAAAATAAACAAAACATCCATCATAAATTCATGAAAGTGCATGAATAAACACTCAAAATGCAAATGAAGATATTCTTGCTGCTGTTGTAGAAATCATATACACCCAGTGACTAATCCTATAGGAGAGCAGTATCTTATCCCCATTTTACATTGCAAGCAAGTATGCTAAATTATTGTGTATCATAATTACCCCTTTCATCATGTTTTTATGTTTTGTGGCATCTCAGTGCTGCAGATCGTCTGCACCTCTTTGCAGCCACATCCTGTCCACATGCATGCACTCTAGGCTAAGTATCCTAATAGTGAAAACAATGGACCATGCCTACACAATGTGTATTGAAACAAACATTCATAGTCTCTGTTGGAAGCCCATGTTACAAGGCGACAATACAGGAGCTCAATTAGGAGATGGGCACAGCATTTCCACTCTATAACACAAAATGACTATAGCAAGACATTCATAACAAGATCATCAGGTATTATTTAAATGAAAGCTGTGGATTAAAACTAAATTTAGAATGACTTTTGAGAATTATTTAACATTTTAAAGAATATATGAGAGTTTTGTGAATGGGTTAGATGTGAGGAGGTGATTTGGAGAAATGAATAGCATTGAAATAGGAGAACATACTCCAGGTGTGAACATCACACCAGATAAACAATCAAAATCCTCCTGGGATATCTATTTCTAATAACAAAAATGTTTCTGCAATTTAAATGTTGACAGATTATGAACAGTATTTAAATCATTTGATCAAGCAGTAAAAAAGCTTTAACGCTTCTGTTGCCACTGACATATCTATTAAAGTGGTTGTAAAACTCTGAAATGAAAAAAAATGAACAAAGCATATCCTTATATAACGTGTACTTGCCTTGATCCAAAGCACCTAGTAGTGTGATTTCTGTCCGCTCTCTCATTACTCTGTTTTCACCTGTAGTCACCTCTAACAGTGTATGCTGACGCCATGTAATCCTGGGAGAGGGCCCACCCTCCCTCCAGCCTGTGGAAAGTGACTGACAGCCTCAATTGTTCCTGTTTTCCTATGAGACTATGTACAGTGGGTGTGTTCATTCCCTCCATTCAGGTATCAGATTACTCTCAGCTCCCTGCTCCATGCTGTGCAGTGTGTAACATCAAATATCCACCCCTTGCCTGCCGAAGTTCAGAAATGCTGTGTAAAATGTGTACTTTAGAAGTCTGTAGAGAAGAGAGGGTGCAGAAAAATAAGTACAACATATGTAGGAGGATTTGTTTAATTTCTGTGTATCACCTGAGGAAAGTCACTTCAGTGGGTATACATATTGGTTTACAACCACTTTAACTCAGCAACAGCAGTACCAGAATGTACACCCCCTCCTCGCAGCTATAGTATCCAGGAGTTTGGTTATATTTTTACTTCTGTCTTTCACATACAAGGTTTACAGCCACCTGATCACGTCTATACATTAATAATGGAGTAGCCCCCTGCCATGTATCCTGGGCTCATCTGTGCTTCCTGGCTGCCCTGGACCTTCATGAAGGTTGTCAGGACAGTTAATGGCAGTGAACATCTGACAACTGCTCTCCCCTATGAGTTTTATAAACATATGTGCTAAAGTGTCACCCATGGTGAATTCAGGGTACTTTGGGGTATTTTGCCATTTTACAGGCTTGACATATTTGGTATGTATTTACTGGATGGAACCCCATCTTTTTTGCTTATTTAAAAAAATTGGGTATTCTATTTTTTACTAAAAATATTGATTTGATTAACAGTATGACAATTATCATGTGACATAAAAAAAACAACCACCAGCACCATTTTATTCTACAAAGTCTCTGATTTCAGAAAATATATAATGTTTGGTGAGGTGTTGAATAATGTCCAGACCTAAAACATGCATTACATGCATACAACGTGCACAACAATGAAAAAAATGGCAAACAAACAAAAGGGCTAAAACAAGCCTCGCTTACATCTGTGGGCACAGGCACTGAGAAGAGCATGCACATATGTGGTCTGAAGTGGGGCTTCTTCCATAAGACCACATATGTGCATACCTGTGTGTGTGCTGGGAGTGTGCCAAATAATGCACTCCTAGCACGGAGACTGAGCTGTCACCAACAGCTCAGGATCTCATACTAACGGTCAGGAGCAAGCAGGACCAGCTCTCAATCACATGATTGGGGTGATAGCCTGTGATTGGCTATCACAGTAATCAGAAATTGTACAGTGTACCCTTGTTCTCACTCTCTTCTCCCCTTGAACGGAGAAAAAGAAACAATATCTTTTTGTCCTTGCTAAAAAAAAGATCTGTGTAAAATGAATAGCTAGATCAGGGTTTGATTTAGGTCAGTGTCTGGGTCAAAAGTCAGGGGCAGAGTCAAAGGTCATGGCCAGGGTCAGTGTATTTTAGGTAGAATTAAAAAAACAACTTTTTTATTTAATGCCCTTTAGTGAGCTTTTGGTAGGAGAACAAAAGCAAAATGCACACCATTGTTTCTGTTTCTGGGCACAACCAAAAATAATAGATATATATAGTATCTCTGTGATCGTCAGGAATATAAGTATGTATTTTTTGGGTTGTTCATCAGTGGTGGGTTATAGTAATTATAAGAAATATATAGTTTCAAAAAATATATTTTTTTTACTATTTTTACTATTTTGGGTCAGTTGGTCTTTCACACTAAAATAAATGAGGAGATATCCATTACCATTTACAACTAAATGAAGGCCCAAGTTGTTCTTAAAAAACAAGCATAATTCACCTTGATGCACTAAGTTCCTGCAAATATATGTACAGTTTTAGTCAGAAAGAGAGAAGGATGAACCGCGCTAAGCCTATTATGGTGGTGAGGTAAGCAGCCAAACAACGATCAAACCAATCGTGAATAAAGATAGTGAATATAAAAAGGTGTGGCGCTTTAACCTAATATGTTCAGTATAAGGCGATCAACCTGGGAATGTGGTGTAACTGTGATGGATCAATGGTTCACAGTGGGTTATGTGGCAAATAAATCTCTACTATGGTCTCTAGTACAAACAATAAACTTATAAGGCAGCCCAACCTCACAGTATTCCCACATATATGAAATATCAATTAAGCAATATTGCTAGCAGAGGACAGATCAAATCTAGCAACAATAAATATTCTTTCAGGTAAAAACGTATAGTCTGGAAATAGAGCGCCCAGGGCGCTGCTGACCCTGGATTGCTGCATTTACTTTTTATCATTTTTATCGCTTTTATATTTGCAATACCTACAAGCTTGTGGACTTTTACCCTTTGAAATAAATTGTGTTCCTCTTTAATGAGGCTGTTTTACACTATGGAGAGTCTGCTCTTCTTTTCATACCCCTGATGAGTTGAGCCAATCCAGCATTTTCCATGTGACCCCGCGGAGGATTACCTTTCCCCACATCGTGCATTTGGAAGAGGATATCGTAACGGGACCTCCCTTACCTGTGCCGCCGACCCTGGACGTAAGCAGATTGTGTGACGTGATTACCGAGGACCGGGAGGATCCAGGATCTTAACATATATTGGGGCCTATATATGTCTACCATCTGGTAAGCCTTTTATTCACTAGGGCGGGAGGACCAGGATTCACCGGGCATGTTGTTGCACATGGATGACACATGGAACTGATTTTCTCTTCATAACCTACCTAGGACCATAACTATCCACCATTGAACTGTCTTTACATTCTGAATATCCCCATCACAGGATATGAGGGACTGACCATCTCTTCAGATTACTCTATTTCGGGACTATACGTTTTTACCTGAAAGAATATTTATTGTTGCTAGATTTGATCTGTCCTCTGCTAGCGATATTGCTTAATTGATATTTCATTTATGTGGGAATACTGTGAGGTTGGGCTGCCTTATAAGTTTATTGTTTGTACTAGAGACCATAGTAGAGTTTTATTTGCCACATAACCCACTGTGAACCATTGATCCATCACAGTTACACCACATTCCCAGGTTGATCACCTTATACTGAACATATTAGGTTAAAGCGCCACACCTTTTTATATTTACTATATGTACAGTTTTACCAAACTATGCCAAAGTTGCAAAACTGGTTTCAGGCATGTGTTTGGACCTTCATCCTTAAATGATTGAAGATGCATTTCTTAATAGTGCAAGCAGCTACAGAGGTCAGTGAGAGCTTGATAAATAATTTAATGTCCAAAGTCTGGGCACATGGGCACTTTAGGCCAGGCATCGAAAGGGATGGGTAATTTAAATTTGCTACATTAGTTTGTTGAAACCAGTGTCTGCAGAGGTTTTAGTGTTTCTAATGCACAATTAAAATGAAATTAAAATGTTATTCTGAAGTGAATATTAGACAAAATGTTCAGCCAGATTATGAAGTATGAAGATCAACAGAGCATTTACTAAAGCCTTGATGAAATCTTATTTTTGTTCCATACCTCACAAGGTAAAGACAGATATGACAAAAGATCTTCTTACTTCTAGTTTGAACTTGAGATCAGAATAGGGTTCTCACAGTCCCAGCAATCAGAAATGGTGGTGCAAGAAAATAGACACCCACTGGCAAATGTACCACATGAACACCATGCACAGGTTAGAACATTAAAAAACTCATAAAGTTTACTAAATAACTAGGCAACCATTTAAGGAATTGTGCACAACAGCCCCTTGTCTAATGTTTCTAAATAATGTTAAAAAAGAGCAATATAGGAAAGATACAACTTTCAAGAGGTGCTTATTCCATAACCAACCATGGGTCTCCCTGGCCTACTCCAGCAGTTCATTGGTTTGATTGAAATGGGGAAATTTGGCAGGTCACCATGTCTCTTAGAAGTTGTGCTGTATAGAAAGTTCTTCAACACTAATAACAAAATTCAGCTAACAAGGTGGGGGAATGAGCTGCTACATGGATAGACTAGATGTAGGAATGTTGGTTAAGGTATTGTGTTCATCATCTTATTTGTAAAGTCATGATAACCACTGCAGTGGTGTTTTTGGTGTTTTTCACATATTACTAAATGCATTACCAGTAACAATTACTTGAAAAATAGCTGGCGGAGGTCCGCTCACCTCTTTAAAAATCAAGCAGCTACACATACCATAGCTGCTGCAAAAAAAGTGATACACATGTATGTTGTGCCTAAAAGCCATCTAAAATGCAGGCATCCTTATTTGGATTTGCAGTGAAAGTCACGGCTTGACGGCCGAAGCCAAAAATATTTTTCTCTATACTGATTAAATTGTCACTGATCTGTGAAATACGAACATGACAAATGAATGTTTTCTATTACATTTTAGTTGGGTCCCCTACCTGCAACTGTGATACAAAACAGCGTGTAGTATAAGAAAATGTAATTTGCATTAGCAGTACACAAACAAATGAAATAAAATACCAATCCACTTTACTTAGAAAAATCACAATAAACACAACTTACCTAGTTTGTGTCATTGCATGTTATATAAAGTTGTTTAGTGGCCTCTAGAGCACATGGGTCTTGAGCCTGCAACCAACCCTAAGATAAGCGTCTTTGTGATTATAGAGCATGCATACTAATCACCCCTGTCTGCCCAGGCTGCCCTATGTTATTCTCTTTATGAGAATTGAAAACAAGCTGATCAAACCCCATACCCCCAACCTATGCACATATCAAGCTAGAGCAGACTAACATCTTGGTATGAGCATATAATGCATAAATAGCTCAGTAAGGTAATACATGCACAGTCAATGATGCAGTATAAAATCAATCTCTGAAATCACCGTTTGCCATTCCCTTCAACCACTGCTGAATAAAATATGTGTTTTTCATGTTACTTTTGCAAATGCTACTGTTAATACAACTGAGGATGAAGTCAGGGGAGAAAGCTAAGGTTCTTCAAATTGCATGCCAAATTGGTGGCAATTGCCAGCAATGGCACCATCCGACTCAGTGTGACACCGACATTGCGGTGCCGCACTGATTCCCAAAAGTAGTTTCTGTACTACTTTTGGCGACTTCGGTGCGATTTCAATAGACATTTGTGCAGGAACCTGCACAGATGTCTCTGAAATCACCCCCAAAGTCAGACTGACAGGTGGGTATGAAATTGTGTGAGTTCAGCTTAACTTGCACTATTTCATTCCCGCCGCAGTGTGAACCTAGGTTTAAGCAACATAATACAGGGTGGGCCATTTATATAGATACACGTTAATAAAATGGGAATGGTTGGTGATATTAACTTCCTGTTTGTGGCACATTACTATATGTGAGGGGGGAAACTTTTCAAGATGTGTGGTGACCATGGCGGCCATTTTGAAGTCGGCCATTTTGAATCCAAGTTTTGTTTTTTCAATAGGAAGAGGGTCATGTGATACATCAAACTTATTTCACAAGAAAAACAATGGTGTGCTTGGTTTTAACGTAACTTTATTCTTTCATGAGTTATTTACAAGTTTCTGACCACTTATAAAATGTGTTCAATGTGCTGCCCATTGTGTTGGATTGTCAATGCAACCCTCTTCTCCCACTCTTCACACACTGATAGCAACACCACAGGAGAAATGCTAGCACAGGCTTCCAGTACCCGTAGTTTCAGGTGCTGCACATCTCATATCTTCACAGCATAGACAATTGCCTTCAGATGACCCCAAAGATAAAAGTCTAAGGGGGTCAGATCGGGAGACCTTAGGGGCCATTCAACTGGCCCACGATGACCAATCCACTTTCCAGGAAACTGTTCATCTAGGAATGCTCGGACCCGACACCCATAATGTGGTGGTGCACCATCTTGCTGGAACTATGATGTCGGTGATAGGGAATTGCTGGCCATCAAGTCGGCTTTGGAGGTACCTCCTGGAAGGAGCAGCTCACCCGGTATTGGTTTTTACTGACCATGAAAAACATAAAAAAACCATATGCTGTGAAGATACGAGATGTGCAGCACCTGAAACTACGGATACTGGAAGCCTGTGCTAGCATTTCTCCTGCGGTGTTGCTATCAGTGTGTGAAGAGTGGGAGAAGAGGGTTGCATTGACAATCCAACACAATGGGCACATTAAACACATTTTATAAGTGGTCAAAAACTTGTAAATAACTCATGAAAGAATAAGGTTACGTTAAAACCAAGCACATCATTGTTTTTCTTGTGAAATTCCCAATAAGTTTGATGTGTCACATGACCCTCTTCCTATTGAAAAAACGAAAGTTGGATTCAAAATGGCCAACTTCAAAATGGCCACCATGGTCACCACCCATCTTGAAAAGTTTCCCCCCTCACATATACTAATGTGCCACAAACAGGAAGTTAATATCACCAACCATTCCCATTTTATTAAGGTGTATCCATATAAATGGCCCACCCTGTACAATGTTTTTCACTTCATGTTGCTACTGAGCCCTTTTTGTAACATAGTTACCATTTTCAGTAACATGGCCCCTCTTTGTACCCAGCCAATTGTATAGAATTATTATTCAGCATAAGAGAAAATACTAGACTTCATTGTACTATACAGACATTAAAGCAAATATATGGCAGTTGTAGATAACATTTTAAACATGGGCACCCAGCTCTGCTTATGCAAATAGTACTATATTAATAATTAAGATAAATTGTCATGGGAGGGTAATTAAATCATGTTGATGAATATGTAACAAAGCTAGTTGATCACCATTTTAGCACAGCCTCTTAATCCATGCATACATGGTCATGTGGCCAATTGCATCCTTCATTTGACTTCAAGACACAAATATATGTCATTAACTGAGAACCAAAACCTCCAGTCAATGCAGCCTTCACTCTTTATACCATCAAGAGCACTCAAGTGCTAACAAAGAACATGCTTTCAGGAGAACAGAGTGACACAGAGATGAGCTCATCAGTCTGCTGATCACAGGAATGAACAGAAAAAAAATGAAAAACCATTTGGCAGGTAAAACATCTCATTATAATCTATGTGTATTTTGCAATTTTTCGGAAGTTCATCTTTATCATGTGGAAGCCATGGAAAATGTGGGTAGAAAAAGTATTAGAGAATATATGTACACAAACTCAGGATGACAAAAGAACTGGGGGAAAAATGGCTAGGATGCCCTTGTGCCAGCAAATTAAGGCCGAATGAGAGGCAACTAAACCCAATTTTGATGTCAGTGAGCAAAGGACAGAAGTATTCATACTAGCACATTATGCCATTGTCTTGCAGGTTTTTTAATTTTTTTTTCCAGAGGTTTACAAACACTTTAACTGTATTAGTTTCTGACACAGTATGTAGTAATTGTCCTCATCCTTTCTTTTTTAAATTTAAAGTGTCACTAAAGGCAAAACATGTTTTCATTTTGGAAAGCGTATGGGAGGCTTATTACCCCTTAATACAGAAGGTTGTTAGTATAAGGTGTTATTTTAGTAGATGCTCATTCCCCAATCTGGGGTGGTTCTATGGTTGGACTACTATATTAAAAAACACTAGCGGGAAAGATCACAGAAAAAGCAGTCACATAGAGGATCACAAAGCTTTTAATTGCATAAGTATGCTTTATTCAAAAAATATACAAAATGTACTTTAGTACAAAATGTAAAATTGTTGATAACCATCACTTTCCCCCCTAGAATAAAAACATTTATGACAACGTTGTCATGCACACCTCACTCTCACCCATACATGGATAACCCTAATTAAATTCTGGCTAACGCATTGTGCTCACAGTGTCGCACAACTCCTGCATAACACTCTATCAATTGGGCACCACTTTAGGTCAGAATCAGATCTTGAGATGCTATAATATGTTAGCACCTGAACCAGGTTATTACATCTGTCAGGTTTTTTTTTTTGCCATCTGTGCCCCATTGTGGAGATTTCTCTTTACTTCCGGTCTCATAGCCAAAACAAGAAGTGAGAGAAAATCCCTCCAAAGTGAGTGCATCAACGGGGTCACCATTTCTAGTGTCTCCATTGAAAGATCATTCTTGTGTCAACCCAAAATTTGGGATTTTCTTTCACTTTCACGAAGGATGATAACAGTAAACAGGACAAATTGAGAGGGTGAATCTTTCTAAAGGCGACACAGACAGCAATAAAAACATTCTAATCCCTCTCCGCACTATCCAAAAATAATATAAAATGCCTGTAGTGACACTTTAAATGAGTAATCCACACACCACAAAAGTGGAAGATAAGATCAGTGTCACGTACCTGGTGGATGAGTCTGGCTTATGTGGGGGGCAACCTCTCTTATGGCCCTGGTTCGAGAACCCCTGATAGTGCAGACAGGGAGCACAGGGGAGCAAGATGGCTGGACAAGTCTCTGATGTCAGGTAAAAGTCTGCTGGAGCTTGTGCAGTTGGAAGGGTAGTGGTGCAGGCCGGGTCGGTAACTTGCTGGCTGAGTAGTACAGAAGGATCAGGCAAAAAGGTAGTTGGGTATAGGCTGGGTCGGCAAACTGCAGGCAGGTGAAGTACAAAGGGATCAGGCAGAAGAGTAGTCATAAACAGGCAGAGGTCAGGGCAGGCAGATAACAGCAAAGTCCAAAGGGCAACCGGGGTCACTGGTACAGGAAGACTCTCAGGAACAAACGCTGGGGGGTCACTGGGACAAGAACGCTGAAGAACGGACAGCACTTGCTGACAGGTGCAGAGGGTTCAAATAGCAGTGTTTGGCACCATTTCCGGCGTGCGATCCCGTGATCATAGGCACAGAAAGATGCCGGTCTCTTCCTAACAATCAGTGTTTTTTTTTGTGGGCTTTCTATGAATCTATGATAGTTTTTGCCTATTACAGTCCCAACTCCACATCCATTACAATCCAATACACCTCTGCCCCCCCCCCCCCTTTTTTTTATTATACCACTGCAACATAGATATGCATGAACATTAAATATATAACTTGCAGGCTGTTGCACTGTCAACTGCTACAAACAAAAAAAAATACATTTTATTTATGTCAATGAAGTGGTTTATTACCAATAAGTAACTAATTATCATTTGACTTGAACACACATTTTATTTCATTTTGAAGTGAAGCTATAAAAGCCTGAAGTGCAAACTGATCACAGATGAATTAGCTTTGACACCGACCACCTCATTTTGCACTTGCTTAGTCGTCTGCCTTAACTAATTAAGTCTTAGGAGTAAAATTAGGAACACTTTAATGGATTTAGATCATTTCTGGCACCATTAAACCCTGTCCCACTCTTGTTTTTTGGCCCTGTTGTTCCATTTAATTATTTGCATTTTCGATTTAATTGCCAGGAAGGAAAAAGCACTGTGGAAGGAGTTGCCTAAGAGTTCAGTATAATGCCAGCAAGGGCTACAGCCCAAACATTCGGGACTTTCTTCATCTCCGCATAACACTTCTCTTGTTTAATTCATACTGTACCAAGGATATTGACTAACAAATGCAGGCAGCTACAGTATTTAATAATTGCCCGGTTCTAAAGGGCAAGAGTGGAGTGCTGACAAGTCATTGCAGACACCCAGCCAATAGACTCAGTGCAAGAAAGTGACTAGATTAATGATCTCATTATAATTCATTAAAGAGTAGTGAAAGGATGGATGCCTGCTTTAATTAGTTTTATTACTGCAGGAAAATGTTTCATAAACCAGGCTCATCGTTATGCACACTTGGAAAACAGAAGAGTGGTAATCAAACTTGATGAGAAGGCTTTCATTAGGAAGCATGGCTAAGGGCAATGATCATGGGTAAGAGGATATTCAGAAGATGGACATGGCAGTGCATCACACACAAAGTTGTCATCTCAAGTACTGTAATTTTATTATGAAAAATTGCAGAGATGGTTACAGTGGTTATTTCAACAGAAGAGCTGACAGAGCACAAACTGTGCAATCTCTGCAATAACAGCCTGGGTAAGCTATACATATACCGGAACACAGTCTGCTAATAAGGCAAACTTTAAAATAGATATATTTCACTCTGCAATACACCAAGCAAATGATGTGCTCCTATAGTTAATGTTAAAGAGATGTTCTGCTCTACTAATTATACTCAAACACATTTCCCTTGTCTCTATAGCTATCACAATGGAAATCTCGGAAACATCAGGTTTTGTCACTATCAATCATTCTGACAGACCTCAAAGTTTATGTGTTTATCTGTGTGGTGCTGTGTGGGATGCCTTAACCTGACTTCTAAGATGTTATGGTCCTTTAACCACTACAGATCCATGCTATAGCCGAAAGACGGCTACAGAGCGGACCGGAATTGCCGGGGGAGTTACGCGCTCCCTGCACGCACTCACAGCTGCTGCCGTCGCATGCTGCGTGGGCGTACCCGCGGGTCGGGCGGACTCGATGTCGGCTGGCGACTCTCGATCGCCTAATAGAGAGACAGGACGGGGAACCGCCAACGTAAACACGGCGGTTCTCCGTTCTGTGAGGGGGGACATGACAGATCTACTGATCCCTGTCATCGGGATTGGTGAGATCTGTTATGTCCCTGCCAGCCCAGCCCCCATACAGTTAGAACACAATGAATGAAGACAGTTAACCCCTTGATCACCCCCTTAGTGTTAACCCCTTCCCTGCCAGTGACATTTATACAGTAATCAGTGGCTGTTTACATTTCTGATCGCTGTATAAATGTCAATGGTCCCCAAAACGTGTCAAAAATGTCCGACATGACTGCCGCAATATCGCAGTCCCGATAAAAATCGCAGATCGCTGCCATTACTAGTAAAAAAAAAATAAAAATGCCATAAATCAATTCTCATAGTTTGTAGACGCGAAAACCTTTGCACAGACCAATCAATATACGCCGATAGCGTTATTTTTTTTACCAAAAATATATAGAAGAATACATATCAGCCTAAACTGAGGGAGATTTTTTTTCTATATTTATTTTTTGGATATTTATTATAGCAAAAAGTAAAAAAAAATATTCTCTTTTTGAAATTGTCGCTCTTTTTTTGTTTATAGTGCAAAAAATAAAAACCGCAGAGGTGATCAAATACTACCAAAAGAAAGCTCTATTTGTTGGAAAAAAGGATGTCAATTTTGTTTGGGTACAACATCGTACGACCGCACAATTGTCAGTTAAAGCGACACAGTGCCAAATCGCAAAAAGTGCTCTGGTCAGGAAGGGAATAAATCCCAGGCCTGAAGTGGTTAAAATGACCCTGTCAGGGGGTCAACAAATTTAGCAGTTTTAACCACTTCAGCCCCAGAAGGATTTGCCCCCTTAATGACCAATCCATTTTTTGCATTACGGCACTGCGTTGCTTAAACTGACAATTGCGCGGTCGTGCGACGCTGTACCCAAATAAAATTCACGTCCTTTTTTTCCGACAGAGCTTTCTTTTGGTGGTATTTGATCACCTCTGCAGTATTCATTTTTTGTGCTATAAACAAAGAACGACAATTAAAAAAAAAAACATTTTGTTTACTTTTTGCTATAATACATATCCAAAAAAAAATGTATTCATCAGTTTAGGCCGATATATATTGATTTAAGTCTGTTAATGTTAGGAAATCAGCAGGTCCAGTTGGGGTCCCAGGGAGGGTTGTTAAGGCCTGTGCCTACCAACTTGCAGGGGTCTTTACTAATATATTTAATTGATCATTATCATTAGACGTGGTTCCAACCTGCTTAGAATCTACTATTATTACTCTGATACCCAAAAAAATCAAATATAGTTAGTTTGAAGGACTGTAGGAGCGATTGCAATCACCCCAGTAATAATGAAGTGCTTTGAGGGACTAGTTTTACAACGAATCAAGACAGCTTTACCAGGTAGCTTTGATCCTCATCAATTTGCATACATAGCCATTAGAAGCACTGAGGATGCTATTGCTTTTGCACTCTTGCAGTCATCTGGAACATTCTGGCAACTACGTAAGAATGTTGTTCATTGACTATAGTTCGGCTTTCAACACCATTGTCCCAGATTTATTGGTGGAGAATATGTTGAAGGTGAATTTGCCCCCTTTCCTTTGCTCTTGGATAAATGACTTCCGGGTAAACCTCCAACAGGTGGTCAAACTGAGTAAGCATTTTTCCTCCCAGCGTGTGGTCAACATAGGAGTACCACAAGGTTGTATACTGACCCCCCTTCCTTATTCTCTATACATTTGTGATTGTACTTCTTGCTTTTCTACAAATAGTATTATCAAATTCGCAGATGATACCACCATAGAAGGTTGCATCACAAGAGGGGATGAGAAGCATTATAGGGAAGAGGTGGCAATTTGTCCCTAAACACTGGGAAGACCAAGGAATTAATAACTGATTTTAGGAAGAGTAAGACTAACATGGTTCCACTCCACATTGGAGGAGAATTGGTAGAGCGGGTTCCTGTTTTTAAGTTTTTAGGCATAAATATTTCAGAAAATGTATCCTGGTCATCAAATGTGACAGCTGTTACCAAGAGGTGTCAGCAACGGTTATATTTCCTGGGACTTCTCAGGAAAAATGGCCCAGGGAAAAACATCCTGGAGTCCTTCTATTGCTCCTCCATTGAGAGCATGCTGACATACTGAATTTTAGCTTGGTATCCCAACTGCACACTAGCAGAAAAAGCTGCCCTTTAGAAAATAATAAATTCTGCACAGAAGATTGTGGGCTGTAGTTTAGATTCTCGTAGCAAAATTTACAAGTCCCCTTGTGTCAGCAGGATGGGCAAAATAGTGAGTGACCCGTCCCACCCTGGAAATTCTTTTTTTGAACTCTGGCAGGATGTTCATAAGTATAAAGGTGAGAACAAACCGATTTAAGGAAAGTTTCTTTTCAAGAGCTATCAAGGCCCTTATTGGTCATTTTGAATGATATTATCCAACTGCAGGTGACTTGGCTTTGTTGCGGTGGCGGGGGTTCCTTATAGGCTTTTTATATGGGGGGCGTAATTGTGTGTGTTGAGGTTGTTATATGTTTACATATGTGTGGAGCTTTTACAGAATTTTATTGTAATTTGCATCCCAATGACAATAACGTATTTATCTTATCTTGTTTTACAACTGGAAATGTTGAAGCAGAGTGGTGGGTGGAGCTCTGCTACAGTGTGACGTTTTAGCAAATGGGCCAATGGAAAAATATTTTTAAAGCTTCTTTCTTTCAGAATTGTGCCTGTGTTTGCATGTTTTCCCTGTACTTGTGTGGGTTTCCTATAAGCTCTCTTCCCAGTGCGATAGGGATTTTAGTGTGTAAGCTCCTTTGCTGTAAATGCACATGTCTAAAGTTCTGCATACACTTCCAGTGCTATGTAAATAGCAGTAGTAATAATATATTTGCTATACATTCCATAATGTGAATAAAATTAACTCATTTTATCATAAGCCATCTGATTTTCAAAAACTGCTTCCTAGTAATCATGGCAACATTGAATAAATTGAATAGTGGTGGAGGGCAAGGGGAGTGGTTTAAACTCCAGAAATGTAATTTCCTTCTCATGTAATTAGCTCACTGCTTTTCCAAGCAGTTTTTGTGTTATTATAATTTTGAGACTGATCAAGCAAACACAGCCCTCAGGAAATAGAACAACAGTGAAATTCATATAAGTCATATGCAATGAAAAATCCTTGCAATGTATGTAACTGCCATGAAAATTACTAATTATTATCATTTAATTGAAGGGGAACAGAATTCAAAGATAATCAGGTTATACTGACTCCTAGAGGAGTATCTAAAGATTGACAAAAAAAAAAAAACAGCGACCAACCTGGTATAACCCCTCCCACTTACAGCATCCCTCAGTTTTATCATATGGGTTTTCTATCAGTGAACATGTTGAGAACTCTGTGGTTGAAATGTCAGGGCTTGTATAATGTCTATTTGGAGGATTCTTGGACACTACCATTAGGAGTACTCATCTACCCCAGCAAAAGAAGCCTAGGCCTTAAAATAAGCTCCTCCCTGAAGCAAAGAAGTTTTCCTTTTGTTACTCCCAGGCATCAACCTATAGGGCTAAACCTAAGCCAGCAGTCCAGTTTCACCAAAAACCCTGGACCTCTAAATACTCCAAACCTGCTGGTGCTTTGAGTTTTTGCGAGTGAGAGGTACAGGTGCAGCTCAGATTTAGAACAGGGTTTCCTCACACATCATGTTGCAGATGCACTGTCGCAAGAACCTGTTTAACATCCTTTAATGACATGGCTGTTGAAGTCCAAATCTTGAGGGACAGGAGTTTCTCTTACTCGATGATCTCCACAATCTTAGATGCCAGGAAGTTCTATTCTCACAAGATCTATAATCGTGAATGGATGGCATTCTTTGCTTAATGCAAAGGAAAAAACATTTAGCCCATAAAATATTCTGTGGCACTAATCTTGACCTTTCTACAAACAGGCCCATTAAGAGTCAGATATGAATGCTTGCAGGTTTGTTCCAAAGATTTTTTTTTTTTAGGATTTTAATGTTAAATTTTAAGATGTAACATATAAGCAAGAAACAATTATACAATATATAACTTTAAATCAGTAAGTCATGTGACAAATTATTGTTAATGAGTTAGCACAGGTGTTCATTAGCTGAGCAGTGCTTAACACTTTGACTCTTAGAAGAGGTCTGTGTTATTTATGGGATCTGTGGATCCCCCTCCAAGACACCCCTAAAGGGATCAAAACTGTGTCTCAGAAGCGGTCGCCATACCCTAGTTATAGATAATCGGGCAGCTACTAAGACATGGGTAATTAAAGGGTGGAATTCTGGGTGCCAATGCGAAAGGTCAAGCCCGAGGAGAGCCATTTGTGGAATCAATTTGTGTTGACTCCCAGTGATATCTCCAATGAGTTTGGCTATATGAGTCCAAAAGGGAGTCATAGAGGGGCATTCCCAAAAAATGTGAAAGGTGTGCCCTTCTTGGTTACAGTTTCTCCAACAGACCTTGGGTTGGGAGGGATATATTTGGGCTAATCTCACAGGTGTGTAGTGCCAGCGGTGTAATATTTCCAGGATTGTCTCCCAGTGGGAGACATTCTTGGAGAATCTCAGTGGGGCATGTAGGACTTGTTGCCAGTCTGTGGCCGAAAAGTTCTGTTTCAGAGTGTCCTCCCAGTATACAATGGGCGCAGGCTTGTTAGGTGTTCCAAAGATTTTAAGTCATTCATGATTTAATTAACATTTTCATGCAGGGTGTTTCTCATGTGGTTGAGCCTGTGCCCAATTGTGTCTCTGTGGAATTTGACTTTGGTTCTCATGGCGCTTTGTCCTGTAAAGAAACTCTACTGGACTTACAAAAGTACAGGATAGTTGTGTGTATGGTCTTAAAGTAAAATCAAACTCTACAGCTCTTCTTTTTTTTTTTTAAATGGGCCTCCAGCAGCCATAATGTATTAGTATGCACATATATGATCCCCTCCACTGCTACGCTGTTAGTACTCCCACTGATCATGGGCATCTACAAGTCTTCTTTCTGGGTACAGACTGTTCACCCACTTGACTGGCTTGGCCATGATTATGTCACCCTTTTACATGAACACAAGTATCACATCATCATGGCACAGAGCAGTTCCTCAAATGTACGCTGAGCTTCTGATGTGTGGCTCAATGTATATTAGTGCTGTCAGGAACGGAGAAGCAGATATAACAGAAGAGACGAATAGGACCTGTTTTGTCATAAACATTGTGCCTGTCAGCTGTTCTTTGTGTTTAAGGCCCAGTTCATACTGGTGCGACATGGGATCCCACTTGTGAGTTGCATGACATGTCAAATGGAATGTTTCCCTATGAGAGTCATCTCAACTGATCCAACAAAAGTCGTTTAGATACGACTTCAATGCCATAAAGTGTAAAAAGTCACATTAAGTCGGATCAAAGTTGGACTGAAGTTGCAGGGCGAAACCGTATAAGAAGTTGCACGATTTTCATGTCAGAGCAGTGTGAACCTGGGCTTAGATTCAATCCTGTTTTAAAGATCAGGTGTCACATTTTTCTGTCAAGGTGCACTCTATTAGGTTTTCAAGTGCTTCTTGAGCTTATCAGTATTAGGCAACTGTTTCCCAGATTTTCAACATTTTTACCAAGTTTTACCAGCTTTGGGTGTAAGGTCCTTCAGGTGGCTCATTAAGCTACTGTTTATAGTTGGGTCTGTTAGTGTTTGGTTGCTTCAGTATCCAGCCGTTAGTTAAACTACTTTTGGATATTCCAAATGTCCCTATCACTCAATGAATAAAAAAGAAAACATGATTTTTGTACTCACTATATAATTCTTTTGTTGAAGTTCGTTGAACAACACACACCTCTATGCATTTGTGGCTTTACTCTCTGCACTGCTTTCTTGCAACAACTGAAGCATGCTGGGTGTAGGAGAGGTTGTATTTTTTTTAAAATAACAAACATGCTATACGCACCTTCTCTGTGCAATGGTATTGCATAGGACAGCCCCAATCCTCTTCTTTTTGGGTCCCCCGCCTGTGGTGGTCCTGGCTCCTCCCCCCTTCTGAGTGCCCCTAATAGCAAGCCTTTGTCCATTCACACACAGAGCGTTATTCGACCCAGCCCCCTCTCTCTCCTCATTGGCTCTCTCTTGCTGTTGTGTGAGCCAATGAGGAGAGAGAGACCCCAGAGAGTCACTGCTCTCATGCACATAGCTGGATTGATGTTGGGCTCAGGTAAGTATAAGGGGGGCTGGGGGATGAACTGCACCCAGAAGGTTTTTTACCTTAATGCATAGAATGCATTAAAGTAAAAAAAAACTTCTGCTTTTAGAACCACTTTAAGTGCTGGTTCACACTAGTGTGATGTGGGAACCAGCGTGATTCCAGTGCTGGTTTCCGTATCACATAGGACTCGTAGGCAGTTCACACTGCTCTATGCGAACCACTGCGGGTGTCAATTTAAAGTTAACCACTTCAGCCCCGGAAGGATTTCCCACTTTAGGACCAGAGCACTTTTAGCGATTCGGCACTGCGTCGCTTTAACTGACAATTGTGTGGTCGTGCAACGTTGTGCCCAAACAAAATTGACATCCTTTTTTTCCCACAAATAGAGATTTCTTTTGGCGGTATTTGATCACCTCTGCTTCACTTTTGATCATCGCTATAAACAAAAAAAGAGCGACAATTTTGAAAAAAAAAACAATATATTTAACTTTTTGCTATAATACATATCCAAAAAATATATATATAAAAAAACAAATGTATTCATCAGTTTTGGCTGATATATATACTTCCTCATATTTGTGCTAAAAAAATTGGCGTATATTGATTAGTTTGCGCAAAAGTTACTGCGTTTACAAACCATGAGAATTAATTTATGGCATTTTTACTTTTACTTTTACTAGTAATGGCGGTGATCTTCAATTTTTATCAGGACTGCGATATTGCGGAGGACATTTCGGACATTTTTGCCACTTTTTAGGGACCATTGACAGTTATACAGCGATCAGATCTAAAAACAGCCACTGATTACTCTATAAATGTCATTGCAGGGAAGGGGTTAACCTGCAGGGGGCAATGAAGGGGTTAACTGTGTTCCCTAGATGTGTTCTAACTGTGTGAGGGCTGGGCTGGCAGGGACATGACAGATCTAACTGATCCTGAATACAGGGATCAGTAGACCTCTGCCCACTGACGGCGATTTGCGTTACACTGCCACTCTGCAGCAGTGAATGTATGTGACACCATCGTTAAATGGTTAATGACATCCCCAGATTGGTTTGCATATTGCAGTGCAAACTGTCAAATGGTGCAGGAATCGGATCGCATGGGTGTAAACACCCATGAGATCTGATTCCAGTGCGGACCAAAAAAGGGTCCTGCATAATTTTAGTGCGATTGCAATGCAAATTCAGCCATACAATCTGTATGGCTGAATTTGCATCACATGTGATCTGTACAGCAGTGCGGTGTGGAATCACATGCGATGTCTAACATCGCACCAGTGTGAACCCAGCCTTGAACTACTAAGGTCTCTGGTCTGCATAGGATGGTTTCTGTTAAAGGTGAACTTAGCTTTTAAGGGTCACGGTATTTGAAAGAGTGCTTTTTTAAAATTAGATTTTAAGCTAAGGCCCTCTTAACCCTCCTGAATGTCATTGTATTCTAACTGTACTGTCTCCCTTCATATTGTAGAGCCCTGCATAAACTGTTGGCACCCTATAAATCCTGTATAATAATGGCAATAATACGGATAATAATATTCCAATATCAAAAGCACACAGTCAGTTTACATCATTGGTTTATTACTGAAAATTACCAAATCCTGGATAAATGTTCTAATTTAATGAGGAGCATGTTTTAGCAGTAAGCTCCAGGCACACTTTACACCTAAGGTTATGGTAGTGGTGATAGTAAAATATTCTGAGATGTCTGCATGTAATTAAACAGTTGTGTGTAAAAAGGCTTCCATAGCATAGACAATAGTTCCATTAAAATAATAGCGGCAACAGCATTCTGAACATTTGTATACCTTAATAAGAACAGTTGAACAGGATATTGACATTAACACATTTATAGTTGCTTTGTTGTTGTTCAGTCGTTTCCGACTCTTTGTGACCTCATGGACCATAGTGCGCCAGGCTTTTCTGTCCTCCACTGCCTCCCGGAGCTTGCTTAACTTCATGTTCATTGTTTCGATGATGCTATCTATCCATCTTGTTTTCAGTCGTCCTCTTCTCCTTTTCTTCCATGTTTCCCAGCATCAGGGTCTTTTCCAATGAGCCCTCTCTTCGCATTAGGTGGCCAAAGTATGCAAGTTTCAGCGTCAGGATCGGTCCTTCCAGTAAACATTCAGGATTGATTTCATCAGGATTGACTGGTTTGATCTTCTTGCCATTCAAGGGACTTTCAAGAGTCTTCTCCAACACCATAGTTCAAAAGCATCAATTCTTCAGTGTTCAGCCTTCCTTATGGTCCAACATTCACATCCATAGGTTACTACTGGGAACACCATAGCTCTGACTATACAGCACTTTGTCGGTAGGGTAATATCTCTGCTTTTTATAATGTTGCCTAGGTTTGCCATTGTTTTCCTCACAAGAAGCAAGCTTTTCTTAATTGTATGGCTACAGTCACCGTCTGCGGTGATCTTGGAGCCTAGGAAGATGAAATTTGTCACTGTTTCCATTTCTTCTCCTATTTGCCAAGGAGTTATGGGACCGATTCAATTTCAGGCCAGCTTTTTTGCTCTCCTCTTTCACCTTCATTATATTTTCTTACCAAGCAGTAAATGAGCCCTCATTGAATTCTCTAGGCTGCAGTCCTTCTGGAGCAATTCATTCTTAAAGTTTACAGTACAGTAGAACAGTAAAGTCATTTAAAATGGCTCTAAAGTCAAAACATTTTTAAATGTGTCTTAATGCCTTCTATGCACCCCACCCAGCCACCCCCTCCCCCCAATTCCTAAACATGTATCTATCTAGTACTTTCACGATCCAGTACTGTCCCATCTACAGTAGCGCTGCTTTCTCTTCTTCTTTTCATGGGATCTGCAGGAAAGGAGAAAGGAGAAGTGGACATTGCCAATGTGGGACTCCAGAAGAGGCGGTAAGAGTACTGTAAACTCTGTGCAATGGTAAGTATAACATCTTTTTTATTTTATTTTAAAAAATGTTCTTCTATAACCACTTTAAAACATTTTCTTAGGAAGGTCATCTAGTCCCCCTTCTAGCAGTGCCTTTTGCTTCTGCCGTGAACTTTAAGGATTCACTTAAAAGTAATTTGTACTGAAAGAAAAAAGTTTCCTGGCTCTGTCTCTATGCCACAAAATGCATTCAGATCAGTAAAGGTCAGAATGGGCGATAACTGTACTAATTTTCACACATGGCCTGGGTTTGAAACCACCCAGAAAGTACAAAAGACATTGATTCAGCATTACTACCAAGCAACTCACATTTTTAAGGGAAGGCCAGCAATGGTAGCCTCCATAATTGCTCATATTACCTTTCTAATTCCAATTCCATTTTTAACTTCTCTTCCAGTGATTTAAAAAAAAACATCCATAATCCTAACATCCTAACATCATTTAAATTATGGCTGCTGCTCCAGTAATTGGGATACTTTGTAAACTACATTTTTGTTCATTAATTTGTTAAGCAGGGTTTGTATGAATTCCCCCACATACATAATTTTACAGACATGATAGGCAGGATTGCATGTATACTGAACACTGAACTGTTGTTTTATAAATTTGGAATTAGTACCGTGGTTGTACAAGGTGCCAACTGGGTGTATAACAATGAGAAAGTTATAGTGGATGAATGTCAACTTAACAAGAAGAGGCATTTTCAGAGATTTATTCATGGAACCTCCAGTTACGAGCTTAAGGTGACAACTATGAGAGGCAATTTTTTTGGTCTGTTTATATTTTAAAGGTTGGTGCTTGGGATGTTGATTCTTTTCATGATCTGAACATTGGACACTGATGAGCTGTATCCTTGTTCTATAAAATGACTCCTGAGGCAATGAAAGTGAATGTTTCTCTTTGTAACTTCAGGACAGCTCTGGCAAAAGTAGTGGTTTGACAGTGGATGATGGATGCTCTCAAGTGTCTGGGATGTACACTGTTATTCCTAATGTACTGTATATGGGTCTATGTGTATCTCTTTCCATTAATGCCTATTGTAGTATCTAGAAAATGTATTTCTGTTTGTGGCTTGTTTAACTTACAGGGTATGTCAAGCCACACACTTTATTTTTAGCTTGTGATAGAGTGGGAAGTATTCAGTCCTCTATTGAGTTTTTATGGAAATTCAAAGCACTTTTAGGGTTCATGCCCATGGACATACAGGTGACGAACAACATGCAAAGCCTGTGTAATGATTTTGGTTTCCACTGCCATCTCATACAGCTGCCCATTAAGATGCAGTAGAAGAGGTGGCTGTACATGGTTGTGTGCCTAGGGGTGTGTAATGCACCTGAATGCACACTGATATATGCCCTGAATGCACACCATCAGCGTTTGGAGCATACTTCAGTGTACGCGTGGGTCATTTAGGCAACCCCCAGTGCACAACTGTGTACCGCCGCCGGAACTGTGTACCGGTAGCGGATCTCAGCAATGTTAATAAACAGGCTCGGAGGGGGCGTGGCTTAGCACCGGAGCATGGCGGCAGCACAGTGAAGGAGCTCCGTCGCCCAAGCAGTCCTGTAGAGCTTTTATAAGCGGGCCAGGTAATTAAAAACAGCGGTGATGGCGGGGAAAAACCCTCAGGAGCAGATGGGGACGACTCAGCTGAGTCAAAATATCCCGGCCCTCCTCCGATCGCATCCGCACGGATCTCAGGCCTACACACAGCCGCCAGACCGCGGCCTCGATTTTACAGATGGCCGGCGGATGCCTCCAGAGCGCCGAGACAGTGACGAACGGACACCGCCGCTAGCACCCTCAGCTTCCCCATACCTCAGCCTTGCAGACCTACAGGCTGTAGCGCTTGATATAAAGAACACCCTGGCAGCAGCGATTTCTGACCTGCAGGCAGACATCAGAGGGATAGCACACAGAGTGGAACAGGTAGAAACAACAGCGGCCATGAATGGAACAGCAATACACCAGGTACAAAATGTGGTGGATACTCAGGCACAACACCTGTTTGAAATGCACCGCCATCTTGAAGATATAGACAACAGGGGACGCAGGCATAACCTGCGATTCAGAGGCATTCCCGAAACAGTTGAGGGACCCCAAATACAACAAACAGTATGGGCGATCTGCAATACCCTGCTAGGCAGGCCTCCTGACTCTCCGGTGGATATGGAACGCTGTCACAGAGCCCTTAGACCCAGGGGTAGGGACTCAGACCCCCCCAGAGATGTAATTTGTTGCCTGGTAAGCTTCACCATGAAAGAAGACATACTGAGGCAGGCACGGAACCATGGGCAGCTACAACATGAAGGGGCCCCCATACAAATCTTCCAAGATCTGTCAGCCATCACATTGCAGCACAGAAGAGAACTGAGACCTCTACTACAGACCCTGAGGGACAGACGCATTATTTACAGATGGAAGTTCCCATTCTGCCTGTAAGCAACCTCAGGTAACAGGACAGCATCGCTTCGTGTTCCAGCTGATCTACCTGACTTCTGCGACACGTTAGGGATCCCCAGGGTCCCAGTCCCAGATTGGTACGGGTCTTTTTTCAAACCAGAACCCTGGATAACCACACCAGCAGGCCTAACACCGCGTGCACAACGCCATAGACAAAGGCGTCACAGATCGCCCTCCCCCTCGTCTCAACGGGGTCCAGACGACATAACAGACCGAGAACCAGGGGCCTCTCCCTCATCTTTACGGAGGAAGACAAATGCCTGAGACTGAAGCCACCCACAGTGGTGGACCCTCCTGACGTTCTAAGCTTGTTGCTGCTTTCTATAGGAAGACCCTAATCGTTCAAGTTCAATGTTCTGACTGTTAGCCTACAAAACTCCATGTGAAGCATCCAACCTGAGCGAGTGTGCAGTCTCCATCTACTCTAGCAATGGCACTTACATGGAAAACCGTACTCTGTCCCCGATCCCCTTCTGGAGACCCCAGTGCAAGCTGACCAAAGGCTCATACCAACACCACAGCACAACAAGCTGGCTCCTTCTACGTGGTGGACCCAAACCGACCAGTCACTAAATGTCAGTCGCACGACCGAGCCACAATAGAGCTGACCGACTTCCACAATACCCCTTCCAACCGAGAGAGAAATAGGGGGAATATGAGGACCAGTGACGTATCACGCACATGGAACTTCAAGGTCTTGAACACAGAGATTCAGACTCAGCTATCCGCACCAAAACTGGAAACCCTCCACTCAGCAGCCTACAGAATACGCGATTGAATGGGGAATATCTCCGAGTGATACCAAAACAACCACCCCTCACGTGAGATCCTCACAGAAGGACAACAACCGGAAAACACAAGCCTTCTTTGCAACAGGATGTAACACCACCTTTTCACCACAGGAGGGATCTCCAGGTCAGGATTTCAAGCCTTCAAGCCTTTCAACATGACAAAGACGAAGAGACCATCTAACCACAACACTTACTTTTGGACCATGTTCTGGACTCTCCCCCCCCCCTCCCCTCTCCCCCTTCTCTCCCCTCATGTTTTCTTTCCCCTTCAGGTACAAGAACTCTATTGTGGCTTAGAAGGGAAACGCCATTCCACCCAGCCAATCTAAGGAGAAGAGAAAAGAGACAGAGGGACACTGTAACCCAAGCTACGTTACTCCTTTAATGCAGAAGACCGTGAGGCCTTCCAGAGTAAGACTGCACACCCCAGGTAAATCGGAGCCCCATCTTTCCCGTGATGTCGCTCCGATGCAATCCAGGTGAGAGTTTCAAACCCGTACACTCACCAGATACATGGGGTTATCTTTTTGTTTATTCTTCTGTTTATGGAAAATGATATGTAACTGTACTTAGTCAAAATGTTTATGTGATTAGTCGGGGGGCCCCGCACCCCGGGTGGATCCCCCGGGGACACGCTGACAGTTGATGTGGCGGGTTCCCGGGGGGCCCGCGCGGGGAGGAGGGACACCCGGGGGGCCCCTGATCCGCTGCCCTTGCCCGAGGTCACCAGTGTTTGGCCCGAGCGGGGGGAGTGAGGAGGGGGCCGGACAGGATATAGCATAGACCCGCTCTGGACAAAGCCGCCTTCCAATGTTTACATCTAGCCTAGAAACAATTAATCTGTCATCTCCCATCTCCCACTCGGTAAAACTGGTCCATAATGACTAAATTGAAAATGCAGGTAACCCTGGGTGACCTTAGCCCGACACTACCCCGGTGTTTACACACTCCCTAACCTCGAGGTAACAGGCTTACCTTGAACCTTTCCGGCCTCCCCCCATTGTTCCCCTTCCCATACTAGGCGGGATAGCAGGATTGTTTCCGCCTCCGGACATTTGCTCGAGCTAGAGCTCTAACCTCACCCAGAGACCTCCCCACTCAGGTCCCCCACTTATTGTACAACTTGTACTGGGACGCTACATCCCCGGCTACCACCCTCTTGTGACCCCTTCCCCCGCATTCACCTCCATCTAGAGTTGAATTAGAACGACAGTACCTCAGGGTACCCCCTCCTTGAGCCCACGAAATTTAAAGCCCCAGCTCACCTTAAAGCAGCCACCCAACCTAACAAACTCCAAATACTGAGTTAAGATGGACCCCCCCACGCGATCAATCCCTACTTCCCTAAAAATCTGCTCACATAACATTAAAGGACTAAATGTCCCAGAGAAGAGAAGCAGTATTTTAGCTGAAGCACACAGGCTGAGGGTCCAGGTCCTGTTCCTACAGGAAACACACTTCCAGACACATAGAACCCCCCGGTTACAGAACCATAGGTTTCCCAGTGTGTTTCACTCAACCTGTCAAGACTCCAGGACGAAAGGAGTATTGATACTACTCTCGAAGTCCTTCAACTTCAATGTCACGGATCAGCTTCTTGACCCGGATGGTAGATATGCCTTCTTGAAGGGCGAGTGGAACGACAAGCCAATAACATTGGCCAACATATACTGCCCCAATGTGAAACAAGTGACCTTCCTTAGGGGAATCTTGGAGAAGCTCACGCTATTTAAAACAGGTCTTTTAATCCTAGGGGGAGACTTTAACATACCACTAGACCCGCTAACAGACACGTCCTCAGGCTCCTCTGTTCTGTCGTATGCTGCTCTCAGACAAATAAAAAACCAGCTGGCCTCCCTCACCCTACATGACACCTGGAGAACACTCCACCCGCGGGATCGTGACTACACATTTTACTCCGCACCGCACCAACGATACTCGAGGATAGACTATCTCTTCGTACAGCAGACCGACCTACCTTACCTCCAACAAGCCACAATAGAGGCACAAAGCTTGTCAGACCACAACCCCATCACGGTCACTCTAGTCTTCCCAACCACGTTCACACACAAAGTTCTGGAGACTGGACGCCTCCCTCCTCACAGATCTTAGCAACTCGGAACGCGTAAAACAAGAACTAATAGAATTTTTCCAACGAAATGACACCCCAGACGTTTCCCCAATGTCTCAATGGGAAGCACACAAGTGCGTTATCAGGGGAACACTTTTATCCATAGCAGCGCAAAAAAAAAGGGAACATTTAGCATTAGTAAATGACCTGACATCCAAAGTTCGTGAACTGGAAAGCAAACACAAACGCTCCCTAGCGACACAAACGGCCCAGGAACTGGCGGACACTCGTGCCCTTCTGACAGATGAACTATACCGGAGAGCCAGACGACGACTGACCCTTTCTAACCGATTATTTTATGAGCAGGATAATAAGCCAGGCAGACTCTTAGCCAGGGTAACCCAACAACGCAAACTGACTACCACGATCCATCACATCACGGACTCTACCTCCAAAATACATTCTAGCAATGAAGCGATAGCCCAGCAATTCCAGTCCTTCTACGAGAACCTCTATAATATACAACACAACGAATCTGACACACCAGACACTTCGAACCGCTCGGACAGAATTAGGACCTTTTTGCAACTGTTCAGCCCCACAGCACTGACAAGGGACGAGGCAGAGGTACTAGACTCACCCCTAACGACAGAAGAGCTTCAGGCCGCAATAAAAAGCACTAAACCAGGCAAAAGCCCAGGTCCAGACGGCTTCACGATGGCCTATTACAAGATGTTCCAAGATGTCCTGATTCCCCGCTACCTTAAGGCGTTCAACTCCCTAAACTCTAAGCCCAACAGCTCGACACACCTTTTAGAGGCCTACATTGCGGTAGTCCCAAAAGAAGAGAAAGACCCCACAAATGTGTCCAGTTATCGCCCTATTTCATTGTTAAACGCGGATATTAAACTCTTCGCCAAAATCCTGGCGATGAGGCTGTCAGAACACGTTCCGTCCTGGATACACTTGGACCAAGTAGGATTTGCTTCGGGACGGGAAGCCAGGGACAATACAGTGAAGGCCCTAAACCTTCACTACTGGCTTTCCTCACGCAAACAAGAGGGCTTATTTCTGTCAGTGGATGCGGAGAAGGCGTTTGACAGGGTGGCCTGGGATTATATGGAAGTGGTCCTGAAGTCTTTAGGGCTCGGACCCCGCATGCTTGCATTTATCATGTCACTCTACACGAATCCCAGTGCTAGAGTGAAAGTAAATGGCCACCTGTCAAACGCCTTCCCCATCCGCAACGGAACCAGGCAGGGATGTCCACTTTCTCCCCTATTATACATCCTCACACTCGAACCCCTGCTACGCTGCATAAGAGCCAACCCCGACATAAAGGGCGTGAGGGTCCGGGAGCGGGAATATAAGATCGCGGCCTTCGCGGACGATGTCTTATTGTTTCTTACCGCCCCTCTCACATCTCTTCCCAACCTCTTACACACCTTTGAACAATTTAAAAAGATATCGAACCTAAAACTCAATTATACTAAATCCTTTGCGCTGAATATCTCTCTACCCCCGACACTGGCAAAACACTGCCAAGACGACTTCCCATTTCGTTGGAAAAGTGAGGCAATCCCATACCTCGGAATCCAACTCCCAGTCCAACTGTCAGAACTCTACCAAAGAAACTTCTTGAAAGAACTACAGGCCATTAAACCAGACACCCTCAAATGGGGAAACTCCCAAATATCATGGTTTGGGAGGGCATCTATCCTTAAAATGTCGATACTCCCTCGCCTCTTATATAAACTCCAAACCATCCCAATAAGTCTCCCGCCAACCTTCTTCACCATGTACAAATCCATATGTAGGACATTCTTATGGAATAACAAACCGGCGCGAATAGGATGGAACAGATTAGTATTACCAAAATCCAAGGGGGGAATTGGGCTTCCCGACATCCAGCGATACTACTGGCCATCGCATCTGTCCCGTATAGTGGATTGGAATGTTCACGCCGAAAGTAAACACTGGGTACCACTGGAGAAACAGATAGCAGGCATCAACCTAAGCAAGACCCCCTGGATGCAAAGGAGATCTTTTGTTCAGAGGATCCCGGAGCACCCGACCATTGGTCCCACACTCCGCGTTTTCGACAAGGCATATTCAGCGTATTCTATCTCGTCCTGTATAGGCCCGCTCACCCCTATTAGAAACAACCCAGACTTCACCCCGGGGCTTTCACCGGCGTTTCTTAAGGAGGAATGGCCACACAGAGATCTACTAGCCAAACATGTACACAGAGACGGACGTTTCATGACACAATCAAAACTAGCGGAGCGCTCAAACACTGGCCAGATCCCGTTCTGGTCATATATGCAGATCAGGCACTTTATCACGGCCCTGGCCAATAAGGGTAACCTAACACGAGAACTAACAACTTTTGAGTCAATCTGCACAAGCGAGCAACCACAAAGCCATATGATCTCTCTCCTGTACACAGAGATGTTCGGCGACCACCTGAGGGTAACGGAAGCAGAGCGTACCTACTGGGAATCTGCCCTGAACTCAGGAATTACAAAAGAAAGCTGGGACAAAATTAATTTCCTCATACACAAGGGGTCGCAGAATGTCTCGATACAGGAGAATGGTTATAAGCTGAAGTCTCGCTGGTACAGAACACCTGAGGTCGTACACAAATTCTCCCCGGCAGTCCCTGCTCACTGTTGGAGATGCGGACGAGAAAAAGGCACCTTCCTTCACATATGGTGGGATTGCCCAGGCATCCAGCCATTCTGGAGGAAGGTCTATGAAATAGTGTCGCAACTATCACCAGACCTGATAGAATTCACGCCAGGGCAATTTTTGCTTCATTTGACTAAAAAACCGATTAAACCGGAAATCGTTGTCCATACACCTGATAAACGCGGCACGGATGTGTGTTCCAGTACACTGGAGATCCGCTAATGCACCCAATTTAAAGGAATGGTTCTGCAGAATAAACAGAGTAGCAGAGATGGAAGAGCTGATCTCTATCGCTCGTGATAACCTCACGCAATACACAACAACATGGGAGCCATGGGTGTCGTTTAAAAATTCCCAGGACTATCAGACCCACCTCATACCGACAGCATTGACTCCAAAAGGAAAACACCAATGGGCCTACCTGATCAAGAGGGGGAGACCTAAAGTAGGGGAGGGTTGTTGGTGAGAAAATCACCCCCTCCCTGGATCCTCCTAACAGATCTGCCCACATCTATGCCCCCCCCCCAGAGCTAGCTACAACCCTGACCACCCCCCCTCTTTCCCCTCCCACTCCAAGAGGGTGGAAGCCGGTACTATCTCAATTATCTCAATTATTTCACTCAAAATAGACCCTGAACGACAAAAGGAAGCTCTAGCACCGTGCAACATACTTCACTCAGGCTTCTAAACTTTGTACACGTCAATAGACGGATCGTACACCAGAAGTTCCTGTTGTCAAGTATAGGGTACACACAGCGACCCACTATCAGGATACAATATACTTTAAGTTCCTGAGGTGGTGAGTCTCATTCCGTATTAATCTCAAACAAAACAGCTCTGTTTTTGCTCACTATGTACTTATGCATGAGTTAAATGTAAACCCAGATCTTGTCTCTGGAAAGAATGTTTGTACCTTACGTGATATTTTGTATGCTCAACAACTTTTTTTCTTCAATAAAAAACTTTCATGGAAAAAAAAAAAAATAAACAGGCTCTGCACACTTTACGGCCCCTGTTTGACCATGTACATGAAGCCTTATCCTTACTTCTTGACCTTCAAACAACAGTTTCACCAGACAGTAAGTGAGGGAAACCCAGAAACAAGGACAAAAAAAAATCTGACAGGAGTTAAAGACTTCCCCTATTCTACAAAAGAAAAGCATTTTTATTTCAAACTGTGTTGCTGCTAGTGAGATTCTGTCTTCTAAAACAGCTTATAATCCTTCACTATTCTAAACAAAACAAAGTAAAAAAGTATTGGCCGGGCATACAGTTTAAGCTAAATTGTTGTGTGAAAGCTGTTGTAACTTCTATGAAATGGAAAGAAGAATCAAGATTTCATTGACATTGATATAGTGGAAGAATTACATGAGTTTTGTGCAGCGGCAGCTGGTGTATAAGGGGTGCTTGGGCGCCGCCTCTCCGCTGCTGAGATGGAAAAAAAAATAGTCAGCCCGGCCCCCCTGCAGGAGGCGCCGGTATATTGTCTTTTCTTTTTTTTTCCTCAGCTCCTTGCTGTCAGCTGAAAGCAAGTAGTGAGATGATTGGTCAGTCATTAAAGTCTATGTGTGTGCGCTGAACAGGCGCACACACATAGACTGATTGGCTGCCCCCTGAGCCATCAGAGCCAATGATTCTCTGTCATTGAATGCTGTTGGCGGGGGCGGGACTATGGCAGACATGCTGGCTGTGTGATTACTCACGCAGGCACAGCACTCCACCGGGACTTCCAAGCAGACTGTCAGCATGCTCCCCGCAAGTGTTGCCTCTGCATATTGTCAGCCCGCTCTCCGCATGCTGATCTCTGCAATGCTGCCAGCCTGCATATTAGATAGGGTAAGTGCGGGACTTGTTCTGACCTCGGGGGGGTGTGGGGCCTGGTGACTGTATACCCTATCTGGGACTCTGTATACTGCTACCTGGGACCCTGTATACTGCTACCTGGGGATCTGTATACTGCTGCCTGGGACCCTGTATACTGCTACCTGGGGCTAAGCATACTACTACCTGGGGTTCTGTATACTGCTACCTGGGACCGTGTATACTGCTACCTGGGACCCTGTATACTGCTACCTGGGACCCTGTATACTGCTACCAGGGACCCTGTATATTGCTACCTGGTGCTCTGTATACTGCTACCTGGGGCTCTGTATACTGCTACCTGGGGCTCTGTATACTGCTACCTGGAACCCTGTATAGTGCTACCTGGGACCCTGTATACTGCTACCTGGGGCTCTGTATACCCTATCTGGGACCCTGTATACTGCTACCTGGAACCCTGTATATTGCTATCTGGGACCCTGTATACTGCTACCTGGGACCCTGTATACTGCTACCTGGGGCTCTGTATACCCTATCTGGGACCCTGTATACTGCTACCTGGGACCCTGTATACTGCTTTCTGGGACCCTGTATACTGCTACCTGGGACCCTGTATACTGCTACCTGCAGCTCTGTATACCCTATCTGGGACCCTGTATACTGCTATCTGTGACTCTGTATACTGCTACCTGGGGCTCTGTGTACCATATCTGGGACCCTGTATACCATATCTGGGACCCTGTATACTGATATATGGTGATTCTGTATACTGATGTATGGTGATTCTGTATACTGATATATGGTGACCCTGAATACTGCTATCTGGGGCTCTGTATGCTACTATATGGTGACTCTGTATACTACTATCTGGGGCTCTGTATACTGTGATATGGTGATTCTGTATACTGCTATCTGGGGCTCTGTATACTGTGATATGGTGACTCTGTATACTGCTATCAGGGGCTCTGGATACTGCTATATGGTGACTCTGTATACTGCTATATGGTGACTCTGTATACCGCTATCTGGGGCTCTGTATACTGTGATATGGTGACCTTGTATACTTCTATCTGGGACTCTGTATACTGCTACCTGGGGCTCTGTATTCCATATCTGGGACCCTGTATACTGCTATCTGGGACCCTGTATACCATATCTGGGACCCTGTATACTGATATATGGTGATTCTGTATACTGATATATGGTGATTCTGTATACTGATATATGGTGAGCCTGTATACTGCTATCTGGGGCTCTGTATACTGCTATATGGTGACTCTGTATACTGCTATCTGGTGCTCTGTATACTGTGATATGGTGACTCTGTATACTGCTATCTGGGGCTCTGGATACTGCTATATGGTCACTCTGTATACTGCTATCTGGGGCTCTGTATACTGTGATATGGTGATTCTGTATACTGCTATCTGGGGCTCTGTATACTGCTATATGGTGACTCTGTATACTGCTATCTGGGGCTCTGGATACTGCTATATGGTGATTCTGTATACTGCTATATGGGGACTCTGTATACTGCTATCTGGGTCTCTGTATACTGTGATATGGTGACTCTGTATACTGCTATATGGTGACTCTGTAGACTGCTATCTGGGGCTCTGTATACTGCTATCTGGTGACTCTGTATACTCCTATCTGGTGATGTTGTATACCCTATCTGGTGATGCTGGGCTGTATACTCCTGATAGTGGAAACTATAAGGGGTGGGGCTTATGATAAGTGGGAGGGTTCAAAAAGGAAGGGCAGAGTCTGGCGCTCCCCCATCCTAAAATTTCACCAACCACCACTGGTTTTGTGGCAGCAGGTGTTCTTTTACTAATACTTTCTTTAATAGATATGCATAGCGGGACACAATTATGATCCCACTGCCACTCGCATCTGCTTCAGGGGCAGGTTCACACTGGAAAGCATGCATTTCCATGTCGTCCCTCACATTCCAGTTTTGCCAAATGCACGGGATCATGGAAGCATAGGGCAAGCACTAGTTTTGCATATCACATAGCACCAAACTGTACTGTAGTGCAGCACCATGCAGTTTTCATGGCCACAAATGCAGCACGTTTCTGAGATGCGTTTGTAGTGTCATTAACAATATATAGCACACATGCTCATCTTACAAGGACAGGGCGCTTATGTGCGGTGTGGAAAATGTGCACAGAATGCACCTTTCCTGCATCGTGTTTTAGTGTGAACTGGCCCCAAGACCAAAGTGGAGTAATCAAGGGTTAGTCTAGTAACTAATTCTGAAAGCAATTATGATTCCTGCAGGTCTCACACTTTACATTCATGGTGAATGGGATCATTCTCTCAGATAGAGGGCCAATGGAAGCATTTGTTAAAGAGATATTTTGTATTTTTCATAGAGCTTAAAGTGGTTGTATACCCCTTTTTGTCATTTTTACCTACAGGTAAGTCTGTAATGAGGCTTACCTGTAGGTAAAATGAATATCTCCTAAACCTGTACGGATTAGGAGATATTCCTCCTGCAAGCAGGCTCTAACGTCATGTGGGAATGCGCCGCGATGTCCCGGTGAAGGCCCGGCGCTTGCTGGAAAGTCTGCCGGAAAAAATAGATCCCACGCGAGTGCACGGGAGTGACGTCTTGCGGCTCCGGCCACTCACAGCACCAGAGCCGCAAACCCAGAAGGATCCCCTGAGGGAAGATGTCAGCTCCCTCTGCAGGGACCGAGCCGCCCGGTCGGATCTTCGTTCTGAGGTATTTCATAATGAGCTAGTATGCGGTGCATACTAGCTCATTATGCCTTTGCCTTACAGGTTTTTATTTTATTTTTTTGTACGAGTATACAACTGCTTTAACATCTTCTAGATAAGAAGTTTCAAGGACCTAAAATATGCATTTTGCGGATATTGGGCACTATTTTTTTTCACTTGCATTGCTAGCTAACACTGTTCACTAGTCTGATGTAATTAGGTAAATTATAAATGAAAGAATTTGTATTATGTAATCACACAACTGAGCCAATTTTTCCAAACTGAATGAAGAATGGAAGTGGATGTGATCATTTTGTGACCAGAGTTTTTTGCTGGGTCTCTTTTCGATGTGTGAACAGAAATTACCTTCCTATTATCAGCACAGATTAAAACAATCTAATCTATCAAGTGACCAACTTTTAAAAAAAATTAAAATGATAAATTAAGTATTATACTTACCTCTCCAGTGGCCCTTGTTTCCTACCTTGCCTTTTTTTAACACCAGGCATTCAGACTCTTCACCATTCAACACTTCAAAGTGTGTTGGATGCCATCCTTCAGTCCCCACATAGGGATTAGTTAAGGGCTGCATCCTCTTTCATTACAAGAAACTATTGCTACAAAGATATTTTTGTCAACCATATTGTCACTTTAAAAATGTTTCTTAGTATACACAGTCTAATTTCCAACATTATAAATTTTAAATGCAATATAAAATGCAATATAATGTATTTTAAACTATTACTGTTTTTTCTGGAGTGTTGTTGTAATGGACATACTAACCTAAATAAGAATAGGGATACAACAGAGGCTACGATAACTCCAGTACTGGTAAAATGCCATTTTAAGAATATGGTTTATCAGACCAGAACAGGCTACAGCTATGTCACTGAAATGCTAGCACTTCAACAGTGACCTCTAGAGGAGTACGTTTTAGATTAAGCACTGAAACACTGAGAATAAAATATTCGTCTGCTTCAGATTTTCAGGTCAGTTACATAAAAGCCATAAAATGTGATGCAGAAAACAAAGCAAAGACCACTGCTCAAGGCATGGCAAATGCTATGCAAATAAATACATGGTTCTGCTTTGCAAACATATTTCTGTTTTACAAAAAATGCCAGTAATTAACCTATCATGAATCACCTTTCAGAGTACATGCTTTATAAATCTTGCTTGAAAAAGGCAATACAAATTATATTGCATTAAAGTACCACTAATTATGACAGTGTACAAAATGCAAAAATATATGAAAACAATGGCTTGTTTATTGTAATAATGAACAGACAGTAAGCAACACTAACCTCTCCACAATCACATACACATTTTTGACTGCTCTAAACCTATGAATAATGAAATCTGATTGCTTATTATAGCTGGCAGCACTTGCAGATCATCATTGCAATTTGCACTGCCTTATTGAAGAGGTATGCTACCTATTTATGGAGAAAATGCTAAATAAAATAATGATATATATGATAAAGTCTGTTACTGGAATTAAAGTGAAACTAAATTTAAAATATGAAGATTTGCTGTTTTATCAGTAATATCTTCTAATATGATCTGCAGTCATCTAGATGAGTATGACTGTTTATTTTTTTGTATTCCCAAACTTCTCTTTTAATGGATTGTCTGCCTAACCCCTTACATGGCATTACTCTCAATCCAGCGCCGTCCCCACTAGCAGCCCTAGTCTGCTCTCTTCCTGCATGCATGTGCTTTACTGAGAGCAGCATGAGCCATTGGCTTCTGCTTCTGACAGTCAAATCTTGTGAGCAGGAAGTGGGGGAGGGGCCAAGCCACACTTTGTGTGTGTCTATGGATGCACACAGCCCTGCTCAGGAGCTGGCCCACGTAAGTTGCTATGGGGGCACTTGGAGAACAGGAGTGGACAATGTCATTGGGGAGCCCCAAAAAGATAAGGTCCAGGGTCGCTCTGTGTAATACCATTATAATACAGGAGCAGATAAGTATAACATTTTTGTTATTTTAATTTAAAAAATGTAGCTTGACAATCATTTTAAATATTACCCCACCATGTATCCAATCACCAGTCACCAGAAGGCAGCAGCTTCTTTTCTATCACGTTCAAATAAAAGTTTAATCTTCTGTGACCGTACAGACTGCTTGTTTTGTGTGGCTAGAACAGGTGATTTGTGACAATTTTTTTTATTGTTTACTTATTAATTATTACCCCATTACACTCAACAATTATCAAGGGGAGATCTCAGACCTGCAGTAACAATGGCAGCCTCTTCCAAAATGGCCTCCTCCACACAAAGACACATTGTGGAATAAGGCATGGTAGCTCTGTAATAGGGATAAAAATCACAAACAAAAAAGTGTAAAGGTGATGGCACTATATGCTCTTATGCAATATGTCATAATAAACAAATAATTGCAAATATGGGGAAAAAACATGTGTAAAAAATCAATCAAGAGTCCATAGTGACAGTCCCAACACCACCATAAATTACAACAAATGCTTCAGATGTGGTGTATCTTCAGCAAGAGTGCCTCACCAGGAGTGCTAAAGAGGTGGATGGCCACTCACCAGAGGTGTTTGACCACGTTTTAGGGTAGGTCAAAATGCATGTATAGATATGCCATATGGATCCTGGGCTCAAGTTTCTCCACTAGTCCTGTCCTCCAATAGGGCTAAGGATGCGAGGGACAAACTCAACCAGAAACAAAAGAAGGAACTTATAATGTAGTAAGTTTTAATAAAAGCCTTAAAAGTATTGTGCAAATGTATCCAATCACATGTGATCGTACCATGCCCGGTACTAAGGTGTCTACAGCGTGGTTGGACGCATGTACTTATGATACCAAAATATAATAAGCACAATACAGGAATATAAATGTTAAATAAATACAGTGAAGTAAACAATATAATTGACAAAAATGTTAGTAGCCCTCAATTGGGCTGATAGTGATTGCTGCCAAACACCATTCAGAGTTTATCCACTTGTGATTCTTTATGCAAAATCAATAACCAAAAACTGGTGCAGCGCAACCCAAAATGAAAAAAAAAAGTTCATTAAAAGTCCAAAATAGTGAAAAACATTCCACTGCCGTGCAGCTATAAGTGGTGATTCATAGTGTCATCATAATATCCAGTGGCTTCAGTGACCTCCACAATTAGCTACAATGCCTGCTCACCTCAGAGTATTGACCCCACTACAGAGTATCATACACCTGACACAATGCCTCTCCGACTGACATTGGCAATGGCTCTTCCTCCTACTGTCCCTGTCCTCTTTTATATTGATGATATGCATGTTTTGCACATTTTTATGTGAGTATTTTTAATCCCTGTACGAAGTTTTAATAAATGTTTGTAGCAGAGAGCACTATGGTTTGCCTTTATCATTTCATGGCTACATATGAGTAATCGTAATTCCATGAGGAAGTCGGTGGTATCCAGGGACAGTAGGAGGAAGAGCCATTTGCCGATGTCAGTCGGTGAGGTGAGCAGGCATTGTAGCCAATGGTGGAAGTCACAGAAGTCACTGGATATTATGATGACACTATGAATCACCACTTATAGCTGCACAACGATGGAATGTTTTTCACTATTTTGGACTTTAACTAACTTTTTGTTTTCATTTTGGGTAGCACTACACCAGTTTTTGGTTATTAATGGACGCATGTGCTGCCAATGTTGCTAGCATGCGCACCACGCCTCTTTATTGATCGGTTGTTTGGATCAGCATCTCATATGGGACCTGGATGTAGCAGGTCCCCACTTCAACATATGTTTTGCTAATTTAGCTTCTTCAGGAAGGTTTAGGAGTCTGTCTATGGGAATGTTTAATCATTCTTCCAGTGCATTTGTGAGGTCAGGCACTGATGTTGGACAAGAAGGCTTGGTTTCTGATCTAATTCACGCCAAAGGTGTTCTATCAGGTTGAGGTCAGGACTCTGTGCAGGCCAGTCAATTTCCTCCACCCCAAACTCGCTCATCCATGTGTTTATGGTCCTTGTTTATGCACTGGTGTGCAGTCATGTTGGAACAGGAAGGAGCCATCCCCAAACTGTTCCCACAAAGTTGGGAACATGAAATTGTCCAAAATGTCTTGGTATGTTAACGCTTTAAGAGAACCCTTCACTGGAACTAAGGGGCTAAGTCCAACCCCTGAAAAGCAACCCCACACCACAATCCCCCCGCCAACAAATGATTTAGACCAGTGCACAAAGCATGGTCGAGCAAGTTTGAGGTGGAGGAACTTGACTGGTGTCCCAATACTTTTGACAATATAGTATAAATAATAAAAATAAAAAATGAATGCCATATTCCTTACTGGTTTTGTGCCCTGGCTGCATAACAAGTACAATACAAACCCTGTAACTGCCCCTTTCATTGGACAGCTTGATCTGCATGTACATGAGAAAAATATAAAGACCTAAGGAATGTAAGGCATTCATATACTGAATACTATTCGTAGGAATTAACCAAATTCAGTCACTTGAATACAATATTTTTCATTATAGGTCATTAATCTTTATTTAAAAAAAAGAACTTTTTTAAGAAATAAGATAAAAATATGTACATTTTTAAAGACAATATGTTTATGTTTATATATTTATAGGAGAAGCCATGTTACTCTCATGTATATATATAAGTACCTACCTATTACAAATAACTTTATTTAGATCTCTTTTAGGTATGACAAACATATGAAAAACATACAGTATGCAGAGTGAAGTATATTTTTACAATGTTTTGTACCTTCAGTTTGCTGTATGTTTTTGATTTTCCTTGTGTTATTTAACCCTTTTATGACAGCTACATACATATTTGCGAAGGCAAATAGGTTGTCTTGTTCTGGTCGGAATTCATTGGCACCCCCAAAACTGTGAGTCCTCATAGACATCTCACAGTCAAATACCAATGATCAGGAGCTGATAAGATGGGTTCCCAGTGTAAAGCCAATCACATTGCTGCACAATCTGGAGCCCCTCCTACTAGCCCAGGCATCAAAGGTCATGTAAAGCACAAGGGATTAAAGTAAAGCTCCTGGAATAGAAATTAAGCAGCTACCATGGCTAACTTGGTGTATACCACAGAGCAACCGTTCCAATATACTATATGGCCAAAAATTTGTTGGCACCTGACCAATACACTTTTTTTGGACATTCAATTTCAAAACCACCTGGGTTGGCACATGTTTTGCAGCTATAAAATTCTTCACACCTCTAGCAAGGCTTTCCACAAGATTTTGGAGTTTGTCCGGGGGAATTTATACCCATCCAGTGTCTATTAGATCAGTAACTGATGTTGGATAAGAAGACTTCACTCACAACTGACTTTCCAATTCATTAAGGTGTTCAAAATAGCTGAAGCTAGCATTCACACAGTCACAGTCATAATGGAACAGAAAAAGGCTTTTCCCAAACTGTTGCCACAAGGTTGGATGCACAGGTCTCTAAAATATCTATGGATATTAGCAACGGTCTTTAGAAAGAGCGACAGAATTAGATAATCTGGAGGATTGTATACATATGTTTGGCCATCTGTATATTCTTTACTACTTAAATCTGAATTCAAGGAAAATGACTATTGTAATGGACACATTTTACCAGTGTATAAACAGTTTTAGACTAACTGACTGAAGATTGCTGTGTGACCACTGATTAATGTAGAGATGTAGAATGAAGCACGCTAAATAATGGGGCTCGATGACTAATGCTTTGCCCTTTCTGTAACTGATACCATTAAGTTAACTTCAATTATTTTGTACTTGTATTTGTGCATTTATGTTATTCACTAGCAGCAACTCAAAAGGAATAAACTGAACTTGCAAAAGTTAAAATCAAGTGTATGATTGTTGTAGATGAATAGCAACCCTTTCCTTACAGGTGGGTGACTGGCAAACTGTTATGTACTCCATTTTAAGCTATCTACCAAATACATTTATATCAAATAAACTAAAGATTTAATTTTCAGAAACAAAACCTTTCTAAATACTTATGTTAACTTACTAATGCCTACACAAATATTCCCTGCTGTACAAACACTTGAATAGACATGGCCCAGCAGAGAGAATTCTGCAGAATGGGGCATATTGTTTTATTCATGCCTGAAAGTCATAGCAGGATGTGGGACATAAGTAAAGAAAGGACTACTTTTACATATTGTTTATACTGGATGTTAGGTCATCTTGTTTTCAACAGTGTTGTGCTTATTGCTGTATATTTTATGTTATTATTTTACTGTAAGAGATGAATAGAAAAATCTGATATTTTACAGTACATTCAATCTACTGTACTACAATGATTGATACTGTATTGTGATGATTGCAAACATGTTCTTTTAAAACACATGTAAGAAGAATGCTATACTGTAATATGGTGGAATATCCTATTGTGACCAAGAAGACAAAGTGTGGTCAGATGCTATGCCTTATACACTGAGTATCAAACATAACAGTGTCTGAGTAGTTTATGTTGCCCAAAACAGCCAATTACATTCTTCTTTTTCCAATGTGTGTAAAGGCTGATTTTTTGAAGCACAAGCAGTGTTAATTCAGCCATTACATGCTATAATTTTACAATATAGAAAGGAAATAAAGTGAAATATCAGTGATAGACTACAGTTCCAAGAACAGAATGCTGGGAAATGTCTATTTACTGAGAATCTAGGCCACTGAAATTGTGAAAAAGGGCCACCATCTGAACACCTTAGGTAGCCTCTTCCCCGAGCAGGCATGTACAGTAGTAGTGAACAACTGATGGGTGAAGATAAAGCTATATATAGATGATCTCAAGTCTATGGGTGCCCCCCAACCCAATGGCCAGCTGCGGTCTGGAGAAAAAAGCTCTCCAACAGCATCTACCAGTACTGCTCATAGTTTCACCCCTCCTCTGACATAAGCACAAATATGTGGTCATACTGAAAGTTTCTCATGTGGCTACCTTCAGAAATCTATGGGCAATAAAGCCTAAAATGTGTATTAAAACCATGGATCAAAGGTATATGGCTTTGGAATAAAGGCATCACCCCTTTGTGGTGTTTGATAGTGGCTTGGGCAATAGGCAAGTATCAGTTCCCATCATATAAGGCATACATTATCTTATGTGACTTACTACTACCACAATTAATGCACTTGGTCCTGTCCAAGATATTGCAAATAGTGTAAGGATGATGGAATACCATTAGGAATTATTTAAGTCAAACTTGCATATATTCCAGCAAGTTTACTTCAGGCTGGGGTTACCTGGAAAGTAGCAATTTTCTTAGAGTCCTGTTTGAGAGGACACTGCACAGGGCATGAATTGGAGTAGTATTTGGACTACTTTTATTTGCCATTTTAAAATGATAATAAAATTGTAAATTAGGTTGTGCATTGCCAGTGGTAGATTCCTTTCATTTAGTTTTCTCTAATTATTACACATTGGGGTTGATTTACTAAAACTGGAGAGTGCAAAATCTGGAGCAGCTCTGCGTAGGAACCAATCCACTTCTAGTTTTTATCAATTGAAGCTTAATTGAACAAGCTGATGTTAGAAGTGGATTGGCTACCATGTACAGCTGCACCAGATTTTGCACTCTCCAGTTTTAGTAAATCAACCCCATTTTTGCTGTTTTCAGGCATCTAGAAATAAAAGCAGAGGTAAATGATATACTTTTTAATTATTTCTTCATAACTACCATGATGACATAATCACACTGCAGTTGTAATGATGTCAGATGCTGTATTGATGAACATGTAAGCAATTGCATCCTCCTTGTCTGACTGTTTCCAAGATTCAAAATCCAAAGTTCTGGTGCAGAATCCCTGTGCATTTCAGTCCATTAGGTCTGTTGATGTACAGTGCCTTGCGAAAGTATTCGGCCCCCTTGAACTTTGCAACTTTTTGCCACATTTCAGGCTTCAAACATAAAGATATAAAACTGTAATTTTTTGTGAAGAATCAACAACAAGTGGGACACAATCATGAAGTGGAACGAAATTTTTTGGATATTTCAAACTTTTTTAACAAATAAAAAACTGAAAAATTGAGCGTGCAAAACCGTAGTAATCAGTAACTCCAGTTGTAACCTAGTAAGTCTCTAGGAGTGACTTGAAGACCTCTCTCAAACGACGTGACTTTCATTTCCCCGACTTATTAAAACGTGCGAGTTAAAAAGTCAAAAAATAAACAATTTTTTCAAACTTTATAGGTTTTTTAAAGCAAGGTGAAGTACTAACACAGGGTGAACAACAACTAAGAAGTGTTTTTTAATGTCAAAATATAGAAATACAAACTTCGGACTTTACACCGTTTTTCAACGTTTCAAGTTCCCCCGGCTTATGAAAGCGTTCCGTGACATGTAGTTGTCTGGATTACCTGACTTTACGTGTCCCTAAGACGTGGTCTTGAAACCTAAAACTTAGAACCTTTGTCAGTCTGTTCCTCCTA
>BLSH010345484.1:1293124-1307390 GCA_018402905.1 Glandirana rugosa | reverse complement strand
ATGAAAGGTAAATGGCTATTACTAGTCAGTAGTCATCGTAATCATTTATATCGTCGTTAATAGAATATACAGGGTCGATTGGTAGTAAATTGACAGTGGTATTTTTTTTTTACATTGATACGAGGAGTCGTCGACCCCTTGTAGTACAAATAATGGAGACCATCTTACGCATTAATGTAAATTGACTCTACTGTACAGAGTGTTATAAAGTCTACTAGTGTTTGTCGTTGTGAAATTACAATCCGTTAGAACACAAGGTTGGTATTTGTCACCGTATACTTGTATGTCACGGAACGCTTTCATAAGCCGGGGGAACTTGAAACGCTGGAAAACGGTGTAAAGTCCATTCTTCACAAAAAATTACAGTTTTATATCTTTATGTTTGAAGCCTGAAATGTGGCAAAAGGTCGCAAAGTTCAAGGGGGCCGAATACTTTCGCAAGGCACTGTATGTTCATATGCCACTGTTTATGGTTGGAACACAAGATTGCCTAACATTAAAGTGTTGCTGTTTGTGATCATCTGAAATATTGTGAGACATGTCATCTCAGTTAAATGTAATTACGCATTCTACCAGAGGTAATAAACATGATGTTCCCCAGCTGCTGAGGAGCATAGTTACATTTTTTTTTTATGGTGACAGTTAAATGATGGTTAGCTGGGACATATAAGATAATTGCTGCTATATTTACTAATGCTACTGATGACTGATCATTATCGGTAAATGGAAAGTAAGGAATAGATAAAATGAAAAGGTGGTAGCACTAAAGTCACTGTGCAGATATATTTGATAACACAGTGCAAAAGAAGGTTCTGATGACGAAGAATGTAAGTATAAGAGCTAAAAAAAAATAATGGTGCTGAACGGTGGCAGTGCAGTTTACGTGACCCCTTGTGTTCAGTGCACAGTGAGAAAGCAGCTAGAGTAGGACCCAGAAGTTTGCGGTTATCATTGTATGTAGCGCTGACTACTACAGTGATTTTCAGCATCCTCAAAGGCCCTCCAAATATAAGATATGGATAATTATATCATGCCAAGGTGTACCAAGGCTGATAATGAAGATCATTTCTGGAGTTCAGCTAAAACAAGATAAAAATAATCTAATGAGGGGGGGTGGGGACAGCTGCAGACAGAGATGGACGTCTGACTGCTCTCCTCTGATCAGCCTGAAACTCCCAGCTACTAAATAGCAGTAACCCAGCAAAGGAGCCCCCCTCAATTCCACCTCTGAGGGGTCCCTTAACTATTACCCACCCTTTGGTGTACTTTGGACGGCAGTGGAGGGACAACAGCGAACCCAGAGCCATCTGGAGCGGGGACAATGCCATCAGCCTCAGACCTGCCATAACCTCCAGCCAGTAGCCACTTGGAAGCCAAGAGGACGAGTGAGCACTCTCTCCCCCTAAACCAGCGCCCAAACGGCCCCCTCTCCCTCATATACCAAGTGGTGCCCTGCATCATAAAAAACGAGGCACGGAGTGCCCCCCCGTACATCATATCACTTAGGAGATGGCCACCATCTTGAAGCATACAGACTACCACCAGCCTAATCTGCCGCCATCTGGGCTCAGATTATGCTGTCCCTAGGCCGCAGGGACACCATTGGCTTCCCCACTGCCTCCTCTCCCTACCTGGCTGGGTATTACACTGATTGACCGGGATCGAAGGCCGCCACACCACCTCCTCTAGAGAAAGCGGCCGCCATCTTGCGGCCCGCGCTGCATCACCGACCTGTTCCACTGCCATCTGGGCGAGGATTAAGCACCCACATGGCTGCAGCAACCTGCCTCCCTGCAGCCTCCTCTCCCTGTCTGGCCGAGCATCCAGCATTTCGCTCGGGACAGAGACCCGGGAAGACCGCAACACCACCACCTTCAGGGAAGGCGGCCACCATCTTGCGGTCCACGAGGCATCAACGGCCCAATCTGCCTCCATCAGGGCTTGGATCACTCTGCTGCACGGTGGAATCACCCTCACCTGCATTCCCGCAGCCTCCTCTACCGATCCAACTGACTATTAACTTGATCCCCTGGGAATAGGCAGTAGCAGGGCCACAGCACCACTGTGAAAGCGGCCGCCATCTTGCAGCCCACTGCCACCACAGCCTTCATATATCTTCATCTGTGCCCTTTAATGCTGGTTACACTCCTTACGGGCACCCTTTGTCTATCTGAAGGTCGCCTCTCCTCCTTGAACCACAAATTATCTCGCAACTCTCCAGTGTCATACCAGGATAGCTCTCTCAAGCACTATCATAAAGACTAGCAGCTGCCATCTTGCGGCCTGCCACTCCACATGCCATCTTGAAAGTACTTTAAGTGCAATCTTCTAAACAATCCCTTCTGGAAAGGCCTACACCCCTTTCAAGTCTAGCTGCATACGGCTGAACACTTCCAGAGACCGTACACAGATCTGCGCGCTCCTCTGTTACTCAGCCCACACAGTCTCCTGCTATGGCACGCCACCAGCAGACTATAGGGCACAATGGTATGCCCAATCCTAAAACCCCCCAACAGGGATCACATTGTCTCATATCTGATTTTTTCACCAAAGACACAATGCAACAATCCCAAAACAGGCCTAACACAACGCCGCCTCCTATGTCCTCCCCTATGTCTGCTGGACCCCAGGTGCCTCCCGCCTCTCCTGAGGAGATGGATAGTTCAGAGCAATGCACCCAACCGCTTCCAGCAACCACCCCCCATAGGGGTAAAAGAGCAACACAATCGCCAGCACCCTCCCCCTCCAAAGTGCCTCTTTATAAGAAACAACATTGGAGTGGCAAACAAGACAGTTCTAGCTCTCATGACTCTTTAGCGTATCTTCCCACTAGCGACCAACCGGCCTCAGAACACACGTTAAAATTGATGCTTCTCTCACTACAGAAAGACCTCAGGAACAAGCTTCGATCATCCATGACTTTGCTTTAAACCAGAGTGGAACAAGTAGAGGAACATACTGACACCCTGGAAAGGCAAGTGATGGAACAGGCATCTAAACAGCAAGAATCCTCAGAAACTACCCTCCAACACGCGGAGGATATACATTATCTTCAAGCTAAAGTGGCTGACCTTGAAGATCGCTCCAGGAGGAACAACATAAAATTCCAGGGAGTTCCTGAATCTGTCAGGTCTTCATATCATACCTCCAACAGTTGTTCCTCAAGCTCATCCCACAACTAACACAATCAGAAATGATGATAGACCGAGCTCGCAGAATCGCAAAACCTAACTACCTACCAGAGACAGTCCCGTGAGATGTCCTAGCTCGCATACACTTCTATCAAATCAAAGAAAAGCTCATGTCTGCAGCCCGTATGAGTAAAGCCCTTCCAGATCCTTACACCAACATCTTACTCTACACGGACATATCTGCAGCAACAGCCAGGAATAGAAGGGAATTTGCTCAAGTTACCTCAATCCTTCGAGACCGCAACATACCTTATAAATGGGGCTTTCTGGCTAAACTGATTGTCACGTACCACAATCAACCCACGAATATCATCTCCCCTAAAGATGGTATGAAACATCTGCTGAACTGGGGAGTTATCTCCTCTCCACCTCTACACCCTAAACAACAAAGATCTCATCCTCCCACCCATGGTCACCCATCCTCGTATCGATCGCGGGGGTGAGATCGGCCTCAGTACTAATGTTTGGCTCCTTTCAGGCTACTGCCTCTCACTATAAGCATCAAGGTCCCACAATCCAACGAGCAACCTAGATTCAGTTGAGTATTTTCTCCTTATCAGTTGTTTTGTTCTCTTTTGGCTTCCTTTGTAACCTCCAGGTTATAGAAAGGTGCTACGCACTTTAAGTTGATCACACTCATAGTATTTATGTTATTGGTTTTTCATTATTGTACCATCCAACAAAGGTATAGCACTGCTCGATTAATATTTTGTATTTTGTGTTTTCCATACATTTCTACACACATTAACATCGCTGAATAACAGGTGTCCTCCTTGCTATCTCCCCCCGTTATCTATCTGTAATCTTGCTACCCTGAGCCATGGCCTTTAGCAAAACCTCCCTAAATGTCAAGGGTCTTAACTCGCCCTTCAAGTGCCAACTATTTTGGAAAAAGGCATCATCCAGCAAGGCAGACATCACCTGTACCCAAGAGACACATTTTGCTGCATCTAAGCCATCCAACTGCAGCCACAAATTATTTCCTCTTTGCTTTATGGCAAATGCGCCCAAGAAAAAAGCAGGAGTCTTAATAGCTATCCGCTCCTCGGTGGCATTTAAATTACTACACTCCGAAATTGACCTATTGGGAAGATACGTTATCCTACATGCCACCTTTAATGACCAAGCACTGACCCTGGTCAATATCTGTACCCCTAACACCCACCAGGAACAGTTCTATCAGACAGTCATAGGAAAATTGGCACCCTTTAGACGACATCCCCTCAATATTTGCAGGGACTTTAATCAAGCAGTAGACATAACGTTAGATTCCTCCAACCCTTTGTGGAAACAAGCCGCTGCCCTTTCAATTTTCCTCTCCTCTGAAGAGCTGTACGATCCGTGGCGGTGTCTACATGGTACTGAAAAGGACTTCCCCTTCTATTCACACACACATAAAGCTTATTCCAGGATAGACATGTTTCTGGTAGACAAAATCACGCTGCAAACAGTGCAAGAGGCCACAATTGGCAATATCACATGGTCTGACCATGCCCCAATTTCACTCAAAGTGTTTCCCCCTAATTCTGTACCTGCAGGCAAAAGGTGGAGACTCAACAGCTCCCTACTGACTAATCCAAACTACCAGAAACATGTTGAATCCACGATAAAATAATACTTCCACCATAATGCCAACTCTGTTACAAACCCATTCCTATGCTGGAATGCCCACAAGGCTGTGATTAGAGGTCTTCTTATAAAGTTGGGGCACATTTCACCACAGCCAAGTTCTTAGAACAAATTAGCATCCTTGAAAAAGCACACAAGGCAAAACCATCTCCCTCCCTGGAGCTAGATTTAAACAATGTTAGGAAGTCCCTGAGTGACCACCTACATTCGAATTTTGATCTAGCCCTGAAAAGATTGAAACTAAATCTTTACTCTCATCATAACAAACCAGGGGCCCACCTCGCAAAGCTACTTAAAAGACACTTAGTCCATGTAAAGATCCCATACCTGCTCTCTACAGACCAGACTCACCTCTCTAACCCTAAAGACATAGCTGACCGTTTTAGTCAATTCTATGCCAAACTATACAATATAGCTTCCTCGGGAGAAGCTGATGCACCCACCCCAAGTGGTATAGCACATTTTCTGGATCACCTGAGGTTACCATCCCTCACCCATGAGCAGCTTGTAACCATCTCTGAACCCTTTACCGAGTTAGAGATCAAAAATGCCATAGTCTCCTTACCACTCCATAAAGCTCTTGGTCCGGATGGTCTTTGTAACGAATACTATAAACAGTTTATGCACACACTGAACCCATTCCTCTGCCAAGCATTTAACCACATGTTACTGACTGGCTCAATTCCGGAAGAAGCTCTGGAAGCTACTATAACCACCATCTCTAAACCAAGCAAACCAACTGAAGACCCAGCCAGTTATAGGCCAATATCACTGCTAAATACAGATACAAAGCTTTTTGCCAAACTCCTTGCGTCCCGCATAGTCACGTTAATCCCCCAACTAGCTCATCCAGATCAAGTTGGATTTATGACCGGGAGGCAGGCACCAGATGGCACAAGGAGGTATACTAGTCTAATCCAGTGGGTGGAGCACAATCGAATGCCTTAGGTGCGGAGAAGGCATTCAACAGAGTCGATTGGAACCTCCTACAGGCAGTTCTATTAAAATTTGGCTTCTCTGGTCCGTTGCTTAAGGCCGTAATGACTATATACTCTGCTCCAACTGCCAGGGTGATCAATTCAGGTATCTTCTCAGAACCTTTTAAAATCTCAAACGGCACAAGGCAGGGTTGCCCCCTTCCACCATTAATTTTGTCACTTATCATGGAGCCTCTAGCACATTCTATACGCTCCAATGACTTAATTAAAACCATCTCCATTGACGCCTATGATCAGAAAGTCAGTTATATGTGGATGATGTGATCACATCCATCACTGAACCTCAACTATCGCTCCCACATCTTCTACACTGGATCTCTTTAGTAGGGCTTCTCTATATAAAATCAACTACACAAAATCTGCCACGATAGGTGTTAATTTAGAAATTAAAACTAAACATACCCTCACTAAATTGACGTCCTTTTCCTGGGCCCCAAACTTCACACTTCCCTACTTGGGTATCTCTTTGACCTCACCTTCCTCCCGTTTGCTACCACTTAACTATGCTCAATTATTGAGCAAACTACAAAAGACTGTACAAGACCTAAAACATGTTCAGGCCTCTTGGGCAGGATGCATCTCACTTTCCAAAATGTTTCTGTTGCCACATATCCTTTATTGCTTTTGGACACTACCGATAACTTTCCTCCGCTCCCAGCTGGACAAATTACAAGCGACGGTATCCTCCTTCATATGGAGTGGTAAGCATCCTAGGCTCAAAAGAGCGACCCTATGCCCTTCAATTGCCCCTGGAGGCATGGGTGCACCCAACATCACTGCCTACTACAGAGCAACCATCCTAGAACAAGCTAAAAGTTGGTGGTCTCCAGAGACTCAATTCCCATGGCTACAAATCGAGCAATCAGTCATAGCAACCAATCCTAAACTAACTATCTGCCTTACTGGTACAGAACCATAAGCAACATACCTGTCTTTATACTGTCAATGCTACAATCAGAACGTGGCATTCTATCTTACAAATGTCGGGTGGAATATCACCTATGGTACTGAAAGTACTGCCTCTGCTAACGTTGCAATCTCTTCTGTCGGACATCTCGTTAACCAATTGGTCACAAGCCAGAATCATCTCACTAGACCTATATGATGACGCCACACTCCTTTCCTTCCAACAACTGAGGAATACATTTTGGATACCAGCCAAGGACCTATTCAAGTACTTTAGAGTTTGCTCTCTTCTTTCTAAATCTACCTGGTCAAAGAACCCCCTGTTGTGGCAAGCACTATATTTTTATTGCAATACCAATTCTTCAGAAAAGGGCATATCTTACTATTACAAACTGTTGACCAGCAACCCATCCGCCAACACATCCTACGCTATGTTGCAATGGGAACATCAACTCCATCACACTTATGCACAGCAGCAATGGCTCCTGGCATTGCAACGCCCCTTGAAATTCTCCAAATGTCTCACCCACTGGGAAGGAGTACAAAAAATATTCCACAATTGGTATCTTACCCCTACCAAGCTTGCTAAGATATACTCTTCAGCCACAGACAACTGCTGGAGGGCCTGTGGTCAAAGGGGAACAAGTATGCATATTTGGTGGTCATGTCCCAAACTATCCTCCCTCTGGCAGGATATCAGCAAATTACTATCTGATATGTTCCACAGAACAATAATTCTTTCCCTGAAATTGATCCTGTTTGGGTTAGACTTTGATTCCTGGCCTGCACCCTCTCACGCTCTACTGACTCATATACCCATCGCCATTAGACTCTCCATCGCCAGAAAATTGAAAGCCCCAGAACCTCCATCTATAGTCGATGTCCTCTCCTCTCTGAACGATCAGGTTCTCATGGAATACATGTTTGCAAAGGCTCATTTACAAATCCCGCGGTATTAAAAGAGATGGACTCTCTGGATAGAACACCCCAAGTGCACACTATCAGTCTAAGCAACTACTTCTTGGGAGCTACTATTGCACGTTGACCCTAACTGCTATCCCTTTGCCAGTTTTGATAAGCACTGACTCTCTGTCCCAGACACCTGCTGTATTGTGGGATATGGAGGAGCCACCCCCCCCTGGGGCTGGCGCCCCCTCGCCTCTCACCCTCTTCATTTTATATGCTCACTGCATTTTCTACCTGTACCCCATTGATGCTTGGCTACCATCAAGTTTGGGTAAAGCTACGCATCAACGGACTATTACCAAACTGTAATTAAGCTGTATTTTGCTAGAAATAATATCAGCTGTATCTAAGGTATTTGGCTTGTTTTTGTTACATGTACTGAAATATTCAATAAAAACTATTGAAACAAAAAAAAAATAACCTAATAAAAGATAAAATAAAAAGCAGCTTTTTCTGCAATATTTGCCTTTGTTCCAGGGGCCCACCCCTGCCTGTAACTGGACAGTAAAGGAAAACCAAAGGATTGATGAGCAAATCTGTCAGCTTGGCTTTCTCCGCTTATCAGTATGCTTCTTGTCAACACATGAACTGATTTGCCCCTTTTGCAGCTTCTTTCTCTCACACCCCAGCCCTGCTGTACAGGAAATGCAAGAGTCTGATACTAGGTCAAATTCCGTTACTTACATTGCTTGCATTAAAAAAAATACATTTAATTGTGTATTAATGTTTACAGAGCTGCATATTTTTGTGTTATTTGGACACAACTTTAAGGAAAAGCAGAGCCCAAGGATCACCGTATCAGCAAGCTGCTCCTCTTTCACTATACCATTAACAGGCTGCATTCTTGATCAATCTATTCTGTTTAACTACAGTACAGCAATGTGAGATCACTGTTCAAGCCGTGTTTGGCAGTGACGGTTTGATCAAAAGCCTGGCTAAAGAAAATTACACATTTTTGGTTAGTAAAAAGGTTCACATATACAGCACATATTGTGAGTTAAAATTCAACTATTTGCTTGAAGTTCAGCTTTAAAAAGCTAATGTGATATTTCTTATTATATAGGCATTCTGCATACAGTCTAAAATGTATTGCCTCTGAAGTTAATCATTTAATGACAGAGAAAAAACTAATTGAAATGACTAATTGGAAAAGCTATATGAAAAAATGACTGCTTTATCATCTAGTTATGCACAAATTGTTAAATAACCTAATTTTCTTTCCCTATGACAGTAAACATGCGTCCTGCAGGATGTAATAAATTGTCTAGGGTCAGTTAAGGTAACTAAAAACACCTGTTGCTTCACTTTTAAGTAAGAAAAAAATAATCTGCTTATAAATGTTCAGCACTAAGAAGAGAAAATAATAGATTCTTCCATCCACACAAACAAGGTGGATGAAGGAATTCTCCCCACCGGGAAAACCTGTTCTGACAGTGGCACCCACCACTGTCAGAATAGACTGATGAGAGGTTACATACATTGTTTAAGAAACTATTTTTAACAAGTCCCTTCAACAGAAGTCAACAAAATGATTGACTACTGTTGTGTGGCAACAGCCATGCATTGATGGAAATTCATCCGAACCTTGCTGAACCAACCACATTTTTATCACTGTATGGCCAGCTTTACCGTTTGTGTAACAGTCAAGTGCATTCTAGATTAGCTAGATGTAAAAAGCATCCTGTGGTGCTGATGTGTCAAGTAACTTATATCAGGGCCATCTTATCGCACAGACACCCCTGGGCACTGCTCAGGATCCCCAGATGCATGGCGGGCCCCTACAGTTCCACAGTCCACCCCCCCCAGCAGAGGGAATCACATGATCAGTGTGGTGGGTGAGGGGAAATAGCTGGAAATTAGCATTTGTGGTTTGCACTGCAAAGCCAGAATTTCTTCCTCTCTCCCACAGTTGTTCAGCTGTTGTAGGGTGAGCCACAAAACCTTGATTCCAATTCCAGCTATTTCTCCCACCTAGCACACTGATCATTATTGGATCCCCCCCTCCCACAGCCTGTTCCCCCCTGTATACCCCCCACCCAGCAGCACTGTTATTTTCCCTCCTCTCCTTTTTCCAGCAGGCAGTAGGTGCAGGCAGATGGGGGATCTTCAGGATGGAGAGCGAGGAAGGAGCCGGTTATTATGTAATTTACCGGCCCCTTCATTTTCTAAGTGAACAAAATGAGCAATTGGTACTTTAAAACTGTGTTTACTATGTTTCAGTTTATGAATGAACAGGAGCCTCTATCTCCTATCCATTCATTTGCCGTGCAGCTGAGGCTGTAGAAAGGAACTGGGGAATGTCTCTGCTCGGTCCCTTTCTCTGTCTCAAAAGTGAGACTTTAGGGCTCTGTTTAGACCCCTGATACTGTATCTCACCAAAGAACCCCAAACAATGTTACTTTGCCCAGGGGCCCATGAACCTGTTAAGGTGGCACTGACTGATGTTCTTCATTTTTATTACAACCAGATAAAAAAACGTAACAGCATAGGAATCAAGGCCACACACTGATATCACAATCACAGATCCTGGATTCCTGCACAATCTCTACCTGAGACCACGTCTATCTGATGTGTTTCACCCGTATTGGGCTTAATCGTAGCGGTAGGGGTGGCCAGGATAAAGGGATTTTAATATGCATAGGTAACAAAATGAATTAAAAACACTTTGCAAACTAATTTTAACCCAACAAGCATAAGGAGAAACAGGATCGGAAGTAGGGGGCACACCATTCGTAAGTTTAAACAAGTGTGAGAGATGTTTGTCTACCAGTGTGTATAAACAGAAGTCAACAGACAATCTAGTTAGACACTCTAACATGGCTAACACTATACTGTAAGCATAAAGGATGTGTATGTATGGTAACACATATGAATGACTGGATGATCCACATATATAGTTAGTATAAGGATCAATGCATGCATTGTATATCATGCTCATATCCACAATTAAGCCAAATATCAATAAAATGTGTAAGAGGGCATGGTAGGGATTGTGCAGGAAGTTAGTATAGCTGAATAAAGTAGCTATGATTGTGATGTTAATATTTAGCCTTGAATCCTAAGTTGTTCCACTAAGCTAAGTGTTGATGAGCTCCCCGTGGCTGGCACCTGGCCTGAGACCAGAGTAGTATATGCAAGTTTTGAGTATTGCTTGTTCTTGGGATTCTGCAATTCCTGCAGATAAAACAGGTGTTATGTATAAATCAAACAAATTAATGCTTTAAATTATAACTGGACCTATTATAATATATTTCTCACTAGCCACAAAATATATAAATCCACTTTATATACTTTATACTTTATGCACCAGGTGCAAACCCAGCTATTTGCTTGTAAAAGTAGTGGTTATATCACCACAGAACTGCATATAGCCTGTGCAGATGAGAGCTGTGGATGGGATCCAGCAGGTCCACCCACTACAGGCTGCCTGCAGAAAACTACAGGATGAAATATATACAAGACCTCTCCCCCTTCACAAGGAGAAAGAGCAGCAGTGATTGGTCTGTATTAACTCCAGCATAGAGGCAAAGTACAGATGTTTTTGTTTTTTTTTGCTAGCTTAATATTAGCACAAAAATGGAAAAAAAAACACACAAAGAAAACTAAGAGGTGTATTTATAAAATAAAAAGGTATAGCATTTCCACTTAGTGAAAGTGTATGTACATTTGCTGTGTGCTAATGGAGTAAAAAACAAATATTATTGGCTATTTCCTGTTTTGAGTGGATGTTTTCCATTATTTTAAATCAGAAAATACAATTTGGCAACTAGATGGTGCTAAGAATCATAAGCATCAAGGTGGAGATAGCGGGCGTGTTCGCGAGTGGTGGGGGACATAGCAGAGCTCGGCCGGGTGCTGGATCTGTAAGCATTTACAATGGATGACAAGCGGCTTTGGGAACACATTGGATGCAGCTTTGTTCAACATTATTACCACCTGTTTGACAGTGATGGAGCTCAATTAAAATCTAAATATACTGACGCTTCATGTCTGACTTGGCAAGGACAGCAATATCAAGGGAACTAAGCAATTATTGAAAACTTATCAATGCTTCCCTTTCAAAAGATACAGCATAGCATCACCTCACAAGACCATCAGCCAACACCTGACAACTGTATAATTAGTATGGTTGTAGGTCAGCTTAAGGCAGATGATGACCCTGTTATTGGATTTCATCAGATGTTTTTATTAAAGAATGTTCAAGATGTCTGGGTCTGTACAAACGACATGTTTCGGCTAGCCCTGCACAACTTTGGTTGAATTTTGAATGCTCGAAAAGAGAAAAATAGAATTCATCTGCCCTTATGGTTTTTTTTGTTTGTTTTTTTTATAAACAATGCTCCTAATCTACACATGTAAACTCCAATATATATATATATATATATATATATATACATATATATCCCAGCAGAGTACTAAATACCAAATCTGTTGCCAAATAGTGGCTGATAGTGTCCGAGTTCAGTCTTTGGAATTTAAAATTTACATTTGCATTTAAATACTTTTGCCTTTCAACTTGGATTGCTCTTTACGTACCCCCATTTAGTGATCAAAAATTGGAAATAAAATGCAAAGTTTTTTTGCCTTTCTGAAAAAAAAAAAAAGAATCATAAGCATTTTATATGGTACTTAGAACCATCAAGAGTCAAAGGTGGTATTTTCTGTTTTAACACAATTAAAAAAAAAACATTTAACCAGCACAGGACATAGACTAATAACATTCTTTTTTTTTTGTTTGCCCCATTCGCACAAACCAAATGTATAAGCACTTTCACTGGGCAAATTGCTATGTGACTTTTTTTTATAACTACCCCCTGAAGAATCACATAATGGCTCTTGTATATGTATTTTGATAAAATTTGTTAAGTCTACACTTTAAATATGATCACACAAGTGTTATATGTTTAACATTTTCAGAGATTTTGCAGTACATTTGTGTTGCCTAATGTTTGTAAAATAAATGCTGTGGCTCCAGGCAGTGAGGTCGGTAGAGCTTAAAGGAATGTAATGGTCACAGCAAACATTTTATAACATTAGTATTGTAATAACAATACAAACAATTGTTGTTTTGATCGAATATAAGCTTACTTTAAAATTTTCCTTTCAGGTTGTGAGGGCTGCATGTCTGCCGATCATCTCTTTTGTCAACTTCCTGGATCCCCTGCATGCTTTGCATCTTCTCCTCTGGTGTTTATTTTCAATTTCTAAGGACTACATGATACTTCCCTACCTGCCAGCTGTGATTCCTGTACTTACTCCGCCTTCTGAAACTCCTCCTCTCAGCACCTCCATAGTTCAGAAGGCAGGTTCTGTGAAATGGATGACACAGCAGTGTCTACTCACAGGGCATAGTTAATACTTCAAAGAAGTAAATGTGGGGATCTTCACAAAGTAAGTTCACAAACTTCAAGTTTTTTCAGTTTAATAGCAGTAGACTAGAAATAATTGAAATACAATGTGGAAATGAATTTATAATTTTACATTTTGACCATAGATATACTTTAAATGGGCTCCAAATGAGCACCTAAAATTACTGTCCAGTAACATATGACATCTCTCTTAGGGCCAATGACCTGCATTATCAACTCCGACACCATATATGCTTGGATGGTTGTAGATTCTAACTGACTCACCCTAGCCGAGTTTGTTCAGGAGAATGTTGATGCATGATACATTTGCACAGCTGATTACTACTGTTCCCCCAAGATAGCCAACACCAATGGTGTTCACGTTCCCTCCTTTAAAGGCACAAACATGTAAGTTTGACAAATGTAAATATGTGCATATTTGTAGAAGGATCTTCAGCATTTGGGTAATACATGTGCAGTCAGACACCTTTTATTGTCTGTAAGCATCTATCACCCTTACCAGTAAAAATAATAAACTTCATTTAGATCAGAAAGTGGTGGCCCACAGGGTGGGTTATCAGAGGACATGATCTAATAAATTGCTCCATAGGAACAAAAGGTGTACTGTCACAGAGAAAGCACCAGTTTATTACATCACAAGGGAGCAGGCCAAGTATGTATTCTGTCTCAGTATGATTGTTTATCAGGCAGTAAGTTTAGTCTTAACCAACCTACCCCTTAGGCCACCAGGTAATGATTTACCTAATCTACCAGTCCAATGTCCGATGACTTCAGAACTTAAGAAAGTAATAAATGCATACCACAAAGTCTTCCTAAAAGTTATAGTCATATCATTTTAAATATTTACAGATGTGGTTTTCCTTTAAATTACTAATCTTGAAATGTACTTTCACAGCAGCATTTTTCCAATAATTTGTATTCCTATGAATACATAATTTATTGTAATGGCAGTTTGCCAAAGAACATCTACTATTTCCAAGTTCTGCGTAACTCTTTAAAATACAATTTTGCTCATCAGATGAATATTTTAGTTCATGTAGAAATCACTTGTAGTTTATCTTTTCTGAAGAATAACATTGACTACTGTAGTGACGCAATAACACATTTATTTTTATTTATTTACTTATTATTTCAAGCAATATAGTCCATTTTTAGAAAGCTCTAAAAACTACCAGTTTACTTTAGGATTTAAAAATTCTCCTTATGT
>BLSH010345484.1:1273707-1289891 GCA_018402905.1 Glandirana rugosa | reverse complement strand
TTCTCAGAGAACGTCCTGAACCCCGAGTCTGACGAACCGATTAAATGTTCCCCGACTCCACTTTCTGTCTACCGGTACCCCAAGTCCACGGTTGAGTGGTGCTGCTGGTGATGCTGGTGCTGCTGGTGTTGGTGGTGTTGGTGAACCTCCTGTTGGAAGGAGAGGATGTGGTCGAGGTGTGCCAGCTACACGCACAAGGAAAACACCGTCCTCAGGTAGCCAACAGAACCTTCACCGGTATATGGTAGGCCCGAATGCCCCTCAATGATTGGTGAGGCCAGAACAAGTACAGGCGATAGTAGATTGGGTGGCTGACAATGCCTCCAGTTCCTTCACATTGTCTCCCTCCCAGTCCCTTGATGAAAGCTCAGAGTTGGCACCTGAACCCCATGGCCATCTGTCTTTCACCTCAGCCCCTTGTAAATTAGCCAAGCAGTCTGAGCCCCAAGTCCTGCAAGAGACTCTTATGCTTTTTGATGACTCTCCTGGTGTGCTTTCCGTGGGCCATCCACCGCGTCCCCAGAAGTGGAAGACATTGAGTGCACTGATGCCCAACCACTTCTGCTGCAGGATGAGGACAGGGAAACACCAGCACAGCACATTTCTTATGATGATGAAACACAGGTGCCAACTGCTGCAGCTTGCCTCAGTGTGCAGACTGACAAGGAGGGCAGTGGTGAAGGGTGGGTGGAAGATGATGTGGAGGGTGATGAGGTCCTAGACCCCACATGGAATAAGGGTCATGCGAGTGACGTGTGGAGTTTGGAGGAAGAGGTGGTGGTCGCACAGAGGCACCAGCACAGCAAAAGTGGAAGCAGGTTGCAAAAGTGGAGCGAGCGTCCCCTAGACAGTATGCCTGCTACTACCCACCGCACCCAGGGATCTAGCACACCAAAGGCAGCTCAAAGGCGTTCCCCCGCGTGGCAGTTCTTCAGACAATGTGCTGAAGACAAGACACGAGTGGTTTGCAAGCTGTGCAATGATAGCCTGAGCCGGGGCATAAATGTTCTCAACCTGAGCACAATCCCCATGACCAGGCATCTAAATTCAAGGCACAAGCTGCATTGGAATAATTACCTCAAAATCCAAGAAAGGTCTCGGCCTCCTCCTGCTTCCTCGGCCTCTTCCTTCACCTCTACAGTGACAGTGTCACCTGCCACCCAGCAAACAGATGATATGACAGCAATGCCACCATGTCCGCCACCATCCCCAAGCATTTCCACATGGTCCCATGGAAGCTTAAAGCTGTCCATCTCCCAAACACTGGAGAGAAAGAAGAAGTACCCCCCTATCCACCCGCGATCCCTGGCCCTGAATGCCAGCATTTCAAAATTCCTGGCCTTTAAAATGCTGTCATTCTGTCTGGTGGACACAGACAGTTTCAAAAACCTGATGGCGGTAGCTGTCCCACAGTACGTGGTTCCCAGCCGCCACTACTTTTCCAGGCGAGCCATCCCTTCCCTGCACAAAAAAGTCGGGGACAAGATTAAGTGTGCACTGCGCAACGCCATCTGTGGCAAGATCCACATAACCACTGATACTTGGACCAGTAAGCACGGGCAGGGACGCTATATCTCGCTTACTGCACACTGGGCAAATGTAGTGGCGGGTGGGCCTGAGCCGGCTAGCCATTTGGCGCATGTCCTTCCACCACCGAGGATTGCAGGGCATTTCTCTTTGCCTCCTGTTGCCTCCTCCTCCTACTGCGCTTCCTCCTCCTCGACCACCTACTCATCCGCTCAGCGCAACACCTTCACCACCAACATCAGCACATCCAGGGGGAAACAACAGCCGGCTGTTTTAAAACTGATATGTTTGGGGGATAAACCCCACACTGCGCAGGAGCTGTGGACGGGCATTGAACAACAGACCAATGAGTGGTTGTTGCCACTGAGCCTCAAGCCCGGCCTGGTGGTGTGCGACAATGGCCGAAATCTCGTAGCGGCTCTGGGCTGAGCCGGTTTGACGCACATCCCTTGCCTGGCTCATGTGCTGAATTTGGTGGTACAGAATTTTCTAAAAAACTACCCGGATATGTCAGAGCTGCTGCATAAAGTGCGGGCCGCCTGTGCGCACTTTCGGCATTCTCACCTTGCTGCTGCTTGCCTGTCTGCGCTGCAGCGGAACTTCGGCCTTCCCGCTCACCGCCTCATATGCGACTTGCCCACAAGGTGGAACTCCAACTTGCATATGCTGGAGAGACTGTGTGGGCAGCAGCAGGCAATAGTGGAGTTTCAGCTGCAGCATGCACGGGTCAGTCGCTCTGCGGAACAGCAACACTTCACCACCAACGAGTGGGCCTCCATGCGAGACCTGTGTACCGTATTGCAGTGTTTTGAGTACTCCACCAACATGGCCAGTGCAGATGACGCTGTTCTCAGCGTTGCTATCCCACTTCTATGTCTCCTTGAAAAAACACTTCGGGCCATGATGGAAGAGGATGTGGCACAGGAGGATGAGGAGGAGGAAGAGGGGTAATTTCCACGGTTATCAGGCCAGTCATTCGCAAGTGGTTCGGAGGGTGGGTTCCTGCACCAGCATAGGCCAGGTCAAAAATATTCAAGCCAGGGCACAGTTCTGGAGGACAAGGAGGACGAGGAAGATGAGGAGGAGGAGGAGGAAACGCAGCAGGGTGGCACCCAACACAGCTCGTGGGCATCACTGGAGCGTGGCTGGGGGGATACAGAGGACACAGATGATATACCTCCCACAGAGGACAGCTTGTCTTTGCCTCTGGGCAGCCTGGCACACATGGCCGACTACATGCTGCAGTGCCTGCGCAATGACAGCCGAGTTGCCCACATTGTAACTTCTTCTGATTACTGGGTGGCCACCCTGCTGGATCCCCGTTACAAGGACAACGTGCCATCCTTAATTCCCTCACTGGAGCGTGAGAGGAAGATGCGTGACTACAAGCGCACACTGGTATAGGCGCTGCTGAGCGCATTCCCAAATGACACCGGGGGCTCAGCGGAAGCACAAGGAGAAGGCAGAGGAGGTGGAGGAGGAAGAGGCCACCAACGCAGCTGTGCCACCGCCAGTACCTCAGAAGGCAGGGTTAGCATGGCCAAAATGTGGCAAAGCTTTGTCAGCAGCCCGCCACAACAAACAGCACCACCAGCCGATAGAAAACGTCTTAGCAGGAGGCAGCATTTCAGCAACATGGAGCAAGAGTATGTGGGCAAACGCCTACACGTACTGACTGATGGGTCTGCCCTACTCAACTTCTGGGTCTCCAAATTGGCCACATGGCCTGAGCTTGCCCTTTATGCCTTGGAGGTGCTGGCCTGCCCTGCAGCCAGTGTATTGTCTGAACGGGTGTTTAGCACGGCAGGGGGCGTTATCACAGACAAACGCAGCCGTTTGTCCACAGCCAATGTGGACAAGCTAACCTTTATTAAAATGAACCAGGCATGGATCCCACAAGACTTGTCTGTACCTTGTGCAGAATAAACATTTAGACTGGACTCACACAGCCATTCGTATACTTGTTTTTTTGAATAGGCCTCAATATTTTAGGGGCTACCCCAATTATAAACAAACAAAAAAAAATACAGTGTTGGCTACCACCTCCTCCTCCTTGACCACCGCCACTTCCCCCTACACTGCCATGGTCATGGCCTAGTCAACCTCTAGGCTCCTACTCCACATCCACCCCCCTTCCCATTTTTTTTATTTGATTTTAATTTATTTTCCCTATCCGCATTTTTTTATAGGGCACTTGCCCTCCTCTTACCCCCATTTTACTTCCTTTTGCAGCCCTCTAGCACTTGCCAGGACTTTGTTACAGCCATTTTCGTGCCTAAAAGTTCGGGTCCCCATTGACTTCAATGGGGTTCGGGGTCCGGGATAAAGTTCGGGCAACGTTCGGTGCCGAACCCAGACTTTTTTCCAAAGTTCGTTCGGACCCTCCGAACCCGAACGTCCAGGTGTTCGCTCAACTCTACTGACAAATGCATGAGTAACATAGAGGTCAGCCAATAGGGCAAAGAATGCTCTTGTCTCAAGCTACGATATGCTTTCCTGTTAGATTTCTTATCATTCAAATAAGTATAATCATGTATATAAAGTAAAAATAAAAATGTCTCCCTTTCTGAGGTTTTCTGTCTTCTATGGATATCCTACTAAGGCTACATTCACATGGCCACTATGCAGCCACCACATCTAAGGACTGGCAAGCTGCAATATATTACATTTTTGTTCTTGGGTATAGTTTAAAGCAGTGTTCCACCCACATTTTTCACTCCTCACCATGCATTTTCTGTTCACTTACATGATTTATACCTATATCCAATTTCACTTCCTCCTTTAGGGGCCGTGGCACCTTATGTTATTTCCAGTTTTGCATTGGCTCCTGGGAGAACTTGATCAGCTTGGGTTGGCACTGCTCCCATTTTGAATTGGCGTCTATGTAAAATCTTGGTCAGCTTGGCATGGCACCTCTCCCGTTTTACATTGGCGTCTATTGAAAATTTTGGTCAGTTTGGCATGGCACTGCACATGTGCGAGATTGGCAGGTGCATGCTGGGTAGCCAGCATGCACGGAATCCAGGAAGAAGGACACTGTTTCTTAAGATGTCTACACTGGAGATGGCCACGCTGTGCAGGAACTTCACAAAGTAAGAAAAAGATGCTGCACAAATAGAAAACTGGGCATAGTTTATAGCATACCTTTGTTACATTGCACGAGGTAGGGATGGGTCGAACACCCCCTGTTCGCACCAGAACGCGGCAAACAGACAAAAAGTTCTGGCAAATATGCGAACCCTATTAATGTCTATGGGACACGAACATGAAAAATCAAAAGTGCTCATTTTAAAGGCTTATATGCAAGTTATTGTCATAAAAAGTATATGGGGGTCTGGGTACTGCCCTAGGGGACATGTATCAATGCAAAAAAAAGTTTCTAAAACACTTGTTTTTTCAGGAGCAGTGATTCTAATAATGCTTAATGTGAAACAATAAAAACTACATTGTTTTTTAAATATCGTGCCAGGGGGGATCCCCTTAGTCTGCCTGTAAAGTGGCGCATCTGTGTGATGTGTAGAACAGTGCCGCAGCAAAATGTCATTTCTAAATGAAAAATGTAATTTAAACTTGCTTGCGGCTGTAATGTATTGCCGGCTCCCGGTAATATAGAAAAAAAAAAATCAAGGAAAAAAACAGCGTACGGCCCCCCCTGTCCATACCAGGCCCTTCGGGTGAGGTTTGGATTTTAAGGGGAACTCCACGCCAAAATTTACAAAAATTTACATGGGGTTCCCCCAAAATCCATACCAGACCCTTATCTGAGCATGCAGCCTGGCCGGGCAGGATAGGGGGGGACAAGTGAGCGCCCCCCCGAACCATACTAGGACACATGCCCTCAACATGAGGGGTGGGTGCTTTGGGGCAAGGGGGCTCTGCGCCCCCCCACCCCAAAGCACCTTGTCCCCATGTTGATGAGGACAAGAGCCTCTTCCCGACAACCCTGGACTGTAGTTGTCGGGGTCTGCGGGCGGGGGGCTTATTGGGATCTGGACGCTCCCTTTAACATGTGAATGGGTATCGGGTACATTGTACCCATGCACCAGATAAGTTTCCAAAAAGTAAAAACCACAGGAGACTGTTTTTGACAATTGCTTTATTTAAAAAAAGTGTCCCGTAATGTACATCCATCATCGATCATGACGCAGACAGACCGAAAAATAAAAAAAATGAAAAACACATTTCAGAGGTGACTCGCCGAATGGGCTGTCTTTGGTTTGATAGCTCTTATATAGGCAAGGGCGGGGCCACCCGGTGACATAAACAGGTGACCCTGCCCCCTCTGACATTACATGATGTCAGGAGGGGCAGGGTCACTAGTTTTTTTTTTTTTTGGTCCATCGGCACTGTGATTGACAATGGATGTACATCGCGGACACTCAAAAACTGTCTCCTGTGGTTTTTACTTTTTGACACTTTACTGGTGAATGGGTACAATGTACCCAATACCCATTCACATAGGGGGGCGGGATCTGGGGGCCCCCTTGTTAAAGGCAGCGGCGGAGATGATCGTGTCCATTCCCCCCGTGTCCGTGAGCCGAGTGAGCGGCTGAAACCGTTTACTCGGCTCCATAACAAGGCTGGGCGAAAGCGATGTCACAAGTCACTTCCTCCCAATGCTCTTAAAGGGGACATTTTTTTTTTGTTGCATTTAAGTGTAAATATGAGACCTGAGGTCTTTTCCTTAACATTCCTATTACAAGGAATGTTTATATTTCTTGTAATAGGAATAAAAGTGATCACATGTTTTAAAAAAAAAATAACAGTGTAAAAATAAAAAGCAAAATAAATAATTAAGAAAAAAAAAATTTAAAGCGCACCGTCCTTGCGAGCTCGCGCGCAGAAGAGAACGCATACATAACTCCCGCCCACATATGAAAACGGTGTGCAAATTGCACATGTGAGGTATCGCCGCGATCGTTAGAGCGAGAGCAACAATTCTAGTACTAGAGCTCCTCTGTAACTCAAAAATACTAACCTGTAGAATTTTTTAAATGTCGCCAATGGAGATTTTTATGTTGCAAAGTTTGTCGCCATTCTGTGAATGGACGCAATTTTGAAGCATGACATGTTGGGTATCATTTTAATAAACATTGAACGTAACATTATCTTTCACAATATGGGAAAAAATTTGCCTAACTTTACTGTTGTCTTATTTTTTAACTCAAAAAACTCAATTTTTCAAAAAAAAATCACGCTTGTAAGACCGCTGCGCAAATACGGTGTGACATAAAGTTTTGCAATGGCCGCCATTTTATTCTCTAGGGTGTTAGAAAAAAATATATAATGTTTGGGGGTTCTTAGTAATTTTATAGCAAAAAAAACCTGATTTTAACTCGTAACCACCGAACCCGTCTTAAAGTGGTTAAGATAAAATGACATTTTTGACACTAATGGTTGAAGAAATTCATCCACATATTTCCCAATTCTAGATGTGGATTGAGCTCAGCACCTCACACCTTATCCAGGATCATTGTATATACATCTTTGGGAAGATGATATGTTCCCTACAGGCGCTTTAGGCCATTCCATTAGTTTGGAGGCAGTTTTGCTCTGGTAAGCTGCTTACCTTTTCATCGGTGGTGGATTTTACAGTGCATGGGAGAGATTGTTAATTACCTTTACCCACTTGGTGCTTGCTGCTGAACTTTCTATGCAACCTCTAGAGCAGTGGTTCTCAACTCCGGTCCTCAGGACCCACAACAGGCCAGATTTTAAGTATTACCTTGGGGAGATGCAGACTAGAATACTGCAATTACTGAGCAGCAAATGATATCACCTGTGATGCATTTCAGTTATCCTGCAAACCTGGCCTGTTGGGGGGTCCCGAGGACTGGAGTTGAGAACCACTGCTCTAGAGAGAACTCCCTTTTGGGTTTGCATGAACTCTATCTGGGCTTCAATTTGTGCATATGATGAGCTTACATTTATATGTTATAATTTTGACAAGCGCTGCATTTTTATAAATTGTATTTTATTGGGGTATTGTTACTATGTACCTGCGTAGATAAAACCTCCTATATATAAATATATATATATATAAATATATATATATATATATACAGTCTACACTTAATGCACTGTATAGATAGTCTACACTGAATGCACTATATATATATATATATATATATATATATATATATATATATATATACACACAGTATCTCACAAAAGTGAGTACACCCCTCACATTTTTATACATATTTTAATATATCTTTTCATGTGACAAGACTGAAGAAATGGCACTTTGCTACAATGTAAAGCAGTAAGTGTACAGCTTGCATAACAGTGTAAATGTGCTGTTCCCTTTAAAATAAGTCAACACACACAGCCATTTATGTCTAAACCACCAAGTTAAAATGTCCAAATTGGGCCTAAAGTGTCAATATTTTGTGTGACCACCATTATCTTCCAGCACTGCCTTATCCCTCTTGGTCACAGGTTGCCACTGGAGTCCTCTTCCACTCCTCCATGATGACATTACCGAGCTGGTGGATGTTAGAGACCTTACGCTCCTTCACCTTCCATTTGCAGATGCCCCACAGATGCTCAATAGGATTTAGGTCTTTAGACATGCTTTGCAAATCCATCACCTTTACCCTCAGCTTCTTTAGCAAGGCAGTGGTCATCTTGGAGGTGTGTTTGGGGTCGTTATCATGTTGGAATACTGCCCTGCGGCCCAGTCTTCAAAGGGAGGGGATCATGCTCTGCTTCAGTATGTCACAGTACATGTTGGCATTCGTGGTTTCCTCAATGAACTGTAGCTCCCCAGTGCAGACAGCACTCATGCAGCCGCAGACCATGACACTCCCACTTTCATGCTCGACTGTAGGCAAGACCTCACCTAGTTGCCGCCACACACTCTTGACACCATCTGAACCAAATACGTTTATCTTGGTCTCATCAGACCACAGGACATGGTTCCAGTAATCCATGTCCTTAGTCTGCTTGTCTTCAGCAAACTGTTTGTGGGCTTTCTTGTGCATCATCTTTAGAAGAGGCTTCCTTCAGGGATGACAGCCATGCAGAACAATTTGATGCAGTGTGCAGCATATGGCCTGAGCACTGACAGGCTGACCCCCCACCCTTTCGACCTCTGCAGCAATGCTGGCAGCACTCATACGTCTATTTCCCAAAGACAACCTCTGGATATGATGCTGAGCACGTGCACTCAACATCTTTGGTCAACCATGGCACGGCCTGTTCTGAGTGGAACCTGTCCTGTTAAACCACTGTATGGTCTTGGTCACCGTGCTGCAGCTCAGTTTCAATGTCTTGACAATCTTCTTCTAGCCTAGGCCATCTTTATGTAGAGCAACAATTCTTTATTTTCAGATCCTCAGAGAGTTCTTTGCCATGAGGTAGCATGTTGAATTTCCATTTACCAATATAAAAGAGTGAGAGTGATAACACCAAATTTAACACACCTGCTCCCCATTCACACCTGAGACCTTGTAACACTAATGATTCACATGACACCGGGGAGGGGAAATGGCAATTTGGGCCCAATTGGAACATTCTCAGTTAGGGGTGTACTCACCCCTTTTCAATTACTCCTAGGGTACTTACTGCACGTGATTATAATGGATATGTATTTATCCCATTTAATTTAATATTATAATTATTATTATTTAAGGTTGTGATAATTCTGAGTTATACAGTATTTTTGCTAGCAATGACACATATCTAATTTGTCCAATTCATTCATTAATTTTTCATTATTCATTAAATTCTCTCTATACGAGTATATACATTTACAGGGGAACTATATTTATATTACATTTATATCATACAATATACACTTGCTATATGTAATCAGATACCATGGAGGTGGTTAATTCATTATAGATGATATATATGTATTTTAGCATTTTTTATATATATATATATATATATATATATATATATATGTCCATCATTTACTAATTTTTATTTCATATTTATTCTGATTTGGTTTAAATTCTGAATTTATTTTTATGTACCGTTTCCAGTTTATATTGATGAATTTGAGTTATATATCTTAATATCTCTTGGTTGGGCTGGGATGGGAAGCGCTGTATGAGTATTATAGGCTGCTCCCGCATTGGCCAATTTCTGGGTCGAGCACGCCCCCTTTGACTACCTATGGTGGTGCTCCTTGCTCGATCCTGATCTGGGTCTGAGGAAAACGCAGATGCATTGAAATACGTCATCCCATTGGCCGAGACGACAGCTGACGTAATTTCCGGATCCTCCGTTCTTCCGGCTTCCGGCGTCTATGCGTTCCACGGCTGTTCCCTCGCCAGTGCACCGATTGCAGACGGCTAGCCGGCCAGTTCCATCCACTCCCTTCATCCCATGGATGTGGCCATTGGATCCTCCATCACTTGGGAGAAGTGACACAGCTTCCTGGTCTTAGACTACTTTTATATGCCTGTTCTTTATAACCTTTTGTGAGTACCCATTTGGCTGTTTTAAATAAACTGTTTACATTGGTATACTGCACTTAGGTCTGGTGCGTCTTGTTTTGGTTTCACTTTTGTTGCCAGTGGTTTAGACATTAATGGCTGCATGTTGAGTTATTTTGAGGGGACAGCAAATTTACACTGTTATATAGACTGTACACTCACCACTTTACCCACTTTACATTGCAGCAAAATGTCATTTCTTCAGTGTTGTCACATGAAAAGATATAATAAAATATTTACAAAAATGTGAGGGGTGTACTCACTTTTGTGAGATATTGTATATAGTCTACACTGAATGCACTGTGTATATAAATATATATTACACTGTATATACTGTATATATTAACAGGGGAGGGCTGGCAGCCTTAGGCCTGGGAGGCAAGTCCAGTCAGGTGGCCCATTGAACCACCGAATAAGCTCACTATCCATGCCCACCTGGTTTTAGCACGGATATTGATGTTATGAAGTAAAGCAAATATGATACAATGTGAAAATTTTATGTTAATAGCAACAAAGGAGGTTTAACAAAAACAATGCATCAATGCAGCTCATCAATGCCTATCAGGTTAGCCTCATCAGTGCTCATCAATGCAGCCGCACAAGTGCCCAACAATGCAGCCTCACCAGTGCCTATCAAATGCAAGCTGATCAGTGTCCATAAATGCAGGCTCGCCAGTGCCCATCAGCACAGGTGCCCGCCCTTTGCCTGCAGTTAGTTGGTAGCTGCGCTCCTGGCCCCTGCTTCCTTTCTCCACAAGAAGAAAAAAGTGTGAGCGGGCAGCGGCCGTTGGCCATTTTGAATGTAAGTTAGGGTGGCCTGGGGGGCAAATGCCACCCTGCCCCCTGGCCCAGCCCTCCCCTGTATATTAATACCGTGCCTGCACTGTATATATAGTCTACACTGACTAGACTGTGTGTATGTATGTATATATACACACTAAACTACCTGCACGCCACTAACTAACCTGCCTAAACTAGGGTTGCCACATCATCCCTTTAAACCAGGACACATACTAATTACTCAGGTTCTGTGGCTGATTAAGGTGGTAATTAAACTCATATGTGTCCTGGATTAAAGGGATGATGTGGCAACCCTAGCCTAAACTAGCTCAGGTTGTCTCAATCTCCACTAAAAACACACTACATACGGCCGCTTATATAGTGTGGGACATGAACTTAGCCCCCTAAACCATGATTGGCCAAAGGCACCCTGCCTTTGGCCAATCATGGCTCTCACAGCAGATCGCACTGTGATTGCCAAAGCATGCAGATCAGGTGCATGCTTTGGCCAATCAGCAGCCATGAATGCACTGCGATCTCACAGTGCATTATGGGGCACTCCACAGTGGGTGAACTCACAGCAAGCTCCCCATATTGTTTGTTGTTCTCCAAACAAACAAACACCGATGTTCGAGTCAAACGTGAGCATCGGGAACATCCCTAGCATAAGGGATGAGTATTTTAGGGGTATTTTTATCTTAAAAGTCATATTTTGGCCGGAACCCTGCTTTAATATTCCAATAAACAATGGAAACACCTTTTATGGGGTATTTTGCAGAAGGCACTGTACATGCACTTCAGTTAAAAATAAACTTTGGCAGTATGTCAACCAGTCTCTACTTACATAGATGCACATGGCCACTATGGTTTTTAGTATCTCAAAACCAAACTTTCTAGATGATAATAATTTGTGCATCACTTATATATGCAGATTTAGGTTAAATACATCTATTAAGAATTTTATAAAACGATACAAACTGTCCGTATGTGCAACAACTGCACAACAAACAAGTCACCTAGTGGTGAAAGTGAAACAGCGGCTATAAGCAAGGAGCCCAGGGGTTCTAGATGATATAAAATGAAAGCAGTTATATCATCTAAAATTTAATTTTTACCTACAGGTAAGCCTATACTAAGGTTTACCTGTAGGTAAAAAGAATATCTCCTAAACCTGTACGGTTTAGGAGATATTCCCCCTGAAAGCAGCCGCTGACATCAGTGGCGCATGCGCAGTGGTGTTCTGGCGAAGGCCCGGCGCATAGCACCGGACCTTGCTGGAGAGCCCACCATAAAGAGGGGCTCCTGCGTCAGAGGTTCGCGGCTCCGGTGAGTGGCTGGAGCCGCGGACCGGGAAGGATCCATTGAGTGAAGATGGCAGCTCCCTCTTCGGGGACCGGGCGGCACTGTCGGAGCTTCATTCAGAGGTAAGTATTTCATAATGAGCTAGTATGCAATTTTTAAGGGGATATAACCGCTTTAAATTCTCTGTAGGGAAGAATTAGTTGATAACACTCAGCCTATTACAGATCTGATAACAACAAAGACAACAAGTAATAGATTTCACCAGGAAAACCAGTTATCAAGTTCAGAAAACTGAAATCATACAACTATCCCCTCAATCAATACGTACCAACAGTGACAGTAAACAAGTCACTAGAGAGAAGAAGATCATTTAGCTGTATGTAAGAAATGTGCCCGTATTGTGTTATACTAAAAAGTATGTCTGCACAGCTTCACATTTCTGGTACATTGTGTTAGCAATTTATTTTCCTTGCACCGTGCTGGATCAACAAAGTAGTTAACACTTTTAGCATTTAAATACCGGGGACAGTCCCTCCAAATGAGGGGAAGTTGAGACCTATGGTTTACTGTTTTACCTGAAAAGCTTTTTCAAAATGATTAAAAATGGAATTATTAAGGTGTAACTCCTTACTATATACAGTATGTGCCCTGTATCTCTTTATAAAAACTGATATGATGTACTGTATAATTCCTTCTTGCAATTTTGTATCTAAGTTGCTTCTTTTGGTGGCAAATCTGAGCCTTCCCTCCTTTGTCTGGTACAATCGGATGCCCTCCTGGGATATGAAAGGACAATACTTACCTCCTTTAGCTCACTTAGGTGATACACCCTTAAAGGTTGCCTACTATACATTGTTGTCCATAATGACTTATTGCAGCTAATCTTCACCTTGTGAATTTGTTCCCCCTTTTGTAATGAGCTCTAAAATCACATGAAGGAATTATACATCATAGATATCCTACTGACCCTTATACTTATCTGTATGAATGAACACTGGGGTGAACACTTAGAGATAACCTTATACTCTGCCTGGAGGAGTATAACCTGCCAGTATTTTTGTTACCTGCATCCCCCCCCCCCCCCAGGGCCCATCCTGTCTTCCTCTGGTACCGCATTTGCATATTTTATGATTAAAGTATTACATTTACATATGGTCACTTTGCCATTAGAACTTTGATACATTCTGCGGAACCAAAACTTTTGATCTCAGGATAGATTATTAGCGTTATGCTGTATTGGAAAATTGCATTTTTTGGGAATAATGTATGGTCATCTATCGGATAATGGTACTATCAGTGACAAACTTATTTTATGTATTTTATAAAGTGTTATTTTTTTATATAATAATAAATCAAGGTTTTTACAAAGAGATACTGTGTATACCTATATTAAATTGGGTGACACCTTGAAAATCCCATCTTTTTTCTTCAGTTACTGTTTACCTGCAAAAGGATTTGCAATTTTGACCAGCTATTTTTGTAATAAACATACCCCTGTTACTCAGTAACATCATGCTTTATCATTTCTGCTTTCTGTGTCAGCTCCTTGTTCACTGGACATGATATTGATTCCCTGTCCAATAAGGAGGCTGGAGGCAGCATGGTAATATTGTAAGGTGAATTGCTAAACAAGGAAATGTAACTTTTTAATTAGCACCACACAAATTAGGTGTAAATTGCAAGATTGTCAGTACAGAATTAAAAATCCTTTGACAGTAGGCATGAGCATAACTGCCTGAGTTTGGTTCACAAACAGTTTTGCGAATCTTGCGAAATTCAAAGTTAACAACCTTGCAGTAAACATCACTGAAATTAAATTTTATCATTCAACTTCAGCCATTTTTAGTGCATTGGGGAGATGTATGAATTAAAAAAAAAAGTATTTCCTCAGCATATACAGAATTGTCAGCTATCCCTGACCGTTTGGCTGCTTCCTTTTACAGAAAGGGGTCTTGGTTAATGATGGCTTCAATTTATTGGCTCTTGTGACTTAGAAGACCATGTGCAATTGCTATGCACTGCATTACAGGTTGTTTCTTATTTTCTGGTGGCAAACTTAGGGACCTAAGGAGATTCACCTTCACTATTGACTCTGGTGGCCATTGTTTCTAGTACAGATGATGAGTTGATGAGTGTGATGAGTTGTCAGACAAATAGAAGGTGAGGGAAACCTTTAAACCTGTTCTATTCACAGCTGTCTAAGAGGGATTTACCCTAACTTTGGACATTTTTGTCTGTGTGTATAATTGAACTAAATATTATTAGGCTGATAAATTAATTTCTTATATTTATTATAATATGCTTAGCTTTAACAAATGTGTGTCCATTCTAGAAAATTACTTCTGCATGTAAACAGGGACATTTATTGACTGCCTTTAACCCTTAGCCATAGTGAAAGTTGTATTTATTATTACATTTAAGTTGACAAATTTCATATAAATGCATGGCAGTTGTTTTATTTGGCTACTGAATACATTGAAAGTACTTTTGTTTTTCCAAGTACAAGTTAAATAAAATATGCCTTAAAGCTGAACTCCAGGGATGATATAGTTAGTATACCTTTATTGGTATATGTCTATAAGCAATCAGTGCAGTCGTTTGTAAAATGTAAATGTGACAGGCCAGCTTGGCTGTAAATCACTGTAGAAAACCTAGCTACTACATTGATTACCGTGGTCCTGTAACTGCTTTGCCACGCAGCTGTGCTTATGCAAGTTTACCACAGGGGGTTGCTCACATGGTACAGCCACCATTCAGAGAACAAGGTAAAGAAGAGAGGAGGTGATGAATTCTTTGCATTCATTGAAAAAAATGCAAGGAGTTCTCTGAATGGTGGCCGTGCCAAGCATGCCCCTTCCTTGATGGTTACAATACAGAAGGGCAGCACCTGGAATATTTTGGTTGTCACTATATTAACTCAGGCTACTTTGGTGATTTACAGCTTCCACAAAATATATAATCTCTGAAATTCAACTTTAAGGTGCTTTCAGAAAAAAATGGCTTACAGTTTGAGATGCTTGTGACTTGCTTCCTAGTTGATTTTGAACTGTTTATGATTTGCTGACAGCAGTGACTTGCCCTACATGCAGGGCCGGCGCTCCTGCTAGGCGAACTAGGCAGCCGCCTAGGGTGCACTGCCACCTAGGGGCACACTGCTGCCTAGCCTAGCCTAGGGAGGATGCAGGCTGGCCCAGATGGATGGATCACTCCTGCAGTTGGCCGGTGTGGCTCCACTGGAATAGTGCTGAATGTGTGTCTGTGCATTGCTGTGCAGGCCTCACTAACACAGAGCCATGGAAGATGCGAGTGCCCAAGAGGGAGAAGAACTTCCTGACCACCAGAGTGGTGAGGAGCAGCAGGCGCAGCAACCTCGACACAGCAGTGTCACCTAGAGGCTGGATTAATCCAACCTCTTCTCCACTCCCAGCTCCAACAGCAGCCAAAGGATAGGCAGATTGGGGGCCCACGAGGACCGGCCAAGTGCAAATGCAGCGAGGGAGGTGGCACGAGGACAGGCAGATTGGGACCCCCCCGAGGACAGGTGGAAGGCGCATGCAGCCAGGGACTGCTACCCAAGATGGTCCACGGTCTATGACAGAGCAGAGCACCCCCATCTTCACCAGCCAGAAGGGCCCTGCCTACTGCTGGCCGGCATGAACGTCCCATGGAAGAAGGTACTGGGCATTACACACTTACCCACAGACTGGGAGAGCGGGGGGCACAGGGAGAACTGCAGACAGGGCTAGTGGCCCCTCTCATCCCCAGTCCCTTCTTTCTCTCTTTCTCCCCTCTCACCCCTCTCTCACCCCCTCTCTCATCCCTCCTCTCTCTCTTATCCCCCTCACTCTCTCGCCCCTCTTTATCTCATCCCCCCTCTCTTATCTTCCCTCTCTCTCTCACTGCCCTATCTCTCACCCCCCCTCTCTCTCACCCCCCCTCTCTCATCCTCTCTCTCTCCAATCCCCCCTCTCTCCCATGTCCCCTCTCTCTCTCATCCCCTCCTCTCTCATCCCCCCTCTCTCACCCCCCCTCTTTCTCATCCCCAATATCCTCTTTCTCATCCTCCCTCTTACCTCTCTTTCACCCCCCCCCCCCCCTCTCTCATCCCAATCCCTATTCTCTCATCCC
>BLSH010345484.1:1243500-1258960 GCA_018402905.1 Glandirana rugosa | reverse complement strand
TTTTCCGGGCTTCGGTGACCCGGAATAATATTGTTATGTATGGTTTATAATAATAATAGTAAAGTACTTTTCACGATATTAGCATCGTCACGTTAATAATATAAGGTATCAATGTTTAATAAAGTATTTCGTTAGCAAGTTACAACCTATCGGACCATCCTAGTGGTAACAGTCATAGGATGGAGGAATCAGTAATCTAATTGGTGAAGGTATGTCCTGTGAATGTGGGGAAGGAATGGTCTGGTTAAAAGTCGAAAGTCGTGAGAGTGTGAAATTCGCTTATATTGAAAAAAATAAAAAACCCAGCAGTGATTATATACCACCAAAAGAAAGCTCTATTTGTGAGAAAAAAATGATAAAAATTTTGTTTGGGTACAGTGTTGCATCACTGAGTAATTGTCATTTAAAGTGTGAGAGTGCTGAAAGCTGAAAATTGGTCTGGTAAGGAAGGGGTGTAAGTGTCCTGTATGGAAGTGGTTAATCTAATGACTAAGGAGGTAGGATACTGACAATGGTGATCCTACCAGGCTATCCAACATTGAACGATTGCTTTATGAAATAATTTGTAACTATGGAATATAATAATTGCACTGCTACGATTATAGCACTTTTCATGAAATGATAATAATAATATTTGGTATGTATTGTTATAATAAGGCCCAGTGGCTTCGGGCCTTTTTTTCTAGATGATGATTTTTCACATACTCCCATCTCTGGCGGCTCAGTATAAAGTGGGTTAATAACCAAAGCTTGGATTTATTTGTTTGCCTAAGTTGTAAATAAGAGATTGAAAGACAATAGAATAGGGTTTTAAATTCCATATCACTAAAATCAAAATAGTATTGCCTTTCTCTCTGACTTTTTAATTTATGCACTATTTTGCAGGTTGCTGACCCTTAGATGGGGTGGCTGCATGTACTTTTGTGTTTCAGGCTAAGAACGTTTTCTGCAAGAACATAAAAAAAATTGTTTGTCACTAGAATGCCATTGAACCTGTAGCTTGTGCACTGAACAGATTAAACAATCTTATCAGTTTTTCAGCAGCCTTCTGTAAACTACAAAATTATTCCTACCTATGTAACAGAGATAAAAAGTGGAGGAAGGGATAGTAGTCCAAATCAGAAGAGCCTAAGCACAACCATAGCTTCCTCTATAGGTATTGTGGAGGAAATGAGCTTAGCCATTCAAGGAATGGAAAAAGAGACTGAAGGAAAAGAAAACGAATGCAACCACCACATGTAAGTACTAATAAGCTGAAATATATTACATTTTTAGACAAACTTTAAGAATAGCATGCTTCTTTTAGAGATAGTAGGAAGGGTAATGTTGAAAATTTGTATTGCGAATAAAGAGGGTGACTTGTTAACAGTCTATCTGTTAACAAAAACGTACATAGATACATTTGTTTAAGTTTATGTCCATCTTAAATTGTTGTTGTTTGTTTTTATGGTACTGGGGAAAGATTAGAACCCCCCTCAGAGTTTTTAAAGTGCCACTAAAACTTGCTATAGATGGTTGTTTTTTTTGTACAGCCTACACCCACAGAAACAAAATGGATGAAGGACCTGCTCTCCGGGACATTGTATTCTGACAGTGGGACCCTACGCTGTCAGAATACACTGATCACCAGCTGCAGCTTACGGGTTGCAGCCGGTGATCGAAAAATGTTTTCCATCTTATCCATTTGACAGAAGTTGATATCTGACAATCGACTTCTGTTAAACGGAAGGCCACATACAGATGAAATTTGGCTGCTCCCTGCAAATGCGGCCAAATTTCGATCCATCTATGGCCAGCTTAAACAATATCCTGAAATTAGGATAATTCCCCCAAGGTGTTTTCAGGCAGCAATTAAAATTATTCAAAATTGTGGTTTTATTCAAAAAATGTTTTTATTAAAATATTACTTTTAGAAACAATTCTTAAGATTAAAAACATGAACTCTGGTTTTACAACAAGGACATGTCCAAACAATGCAAGCAATATTGTTTACAAAACAAATAAATGTTGATGCATTTCACAGAGGATTACATTGCCGAATCAGCCGTATAGCTACCCCGACACATTTCAACCATTAACATCTTGGTCTTCCTCAGGGGGAATTATCCTCTAAAACACATCCGAAAAGTTTTAGGATTCCAAGTTTAAACACTATAAATGTTGTATTTGTGTACAACGTGTTATACATGGCCATTTGTTTGGAATGAGCCGTGAATCTTAGTTGCAGTCATTTGCACTGCTGTATGCACGCTACGAATCCCATAATCCATAGTCACTATTCTATTTTGGAAGTGAACAAGAGAGGGTGGCTATATTCTTATATACAGCAGAAGCATTGAGAATGAAGGTGGCCACACTCTAACAGGAAATTGGATCACAGCATCAAAAAAATTTTGAATTTGAGTTAAGAATACATACTTTTAACTGCTTTTTCTTTTTAAACCAGGGTTTAGTGCCATTTTAATTGCTGCCCGGGGTTCAGTTAAAGAGATCTGCCCTCAATTACTCTTCTGGTCTCACCAGACAGGAAGTGAGGGGAAAATCTCCAACAGAAACAGACAGAAATATATATTTTTTAATAGAGTGTGGGAAACAAAAACCCCTGAATGTTTTTTTTTTGTTAGCACCCCAGATGTAGATTTTTCATTACTTCCTGTCTGGTCTTTTGCGGTGTTGCTGTTGGAGAGTTTACTTCACTTCCTGTGCAATAAAAAAGATTATCCCTGTGACCTGAGGTGGGAGGAAAACTCTCCAGCAGGGCCATGGACAGCAATAAAACCTGACAAAACTGTATCCACTCTATTCAACAACAAGAAAAGTTGTGGCTACAGATACACGTGAAGAAAAATGACTTGCTCTAAATTATATAATAAATTAGAGACATTAAAAAAACACTGTGTAATAAAGAGAGGGTCCTGGCAGAGTTGGCAAATAATAAAAATCATAAGAAGACTAAACACAGCTTTATTTGTGTTAGGGCTTCTTTTCATTTCTACCTAGTAGGGCTCTGAATAATTATGTGAACAGTCTGTGAAATTACTATAGAGGTTAATGATGCCTTGTATGAGAGGATGAATTGTGGTTGGTCTCACTGAAGCACCCGAGATGCATTATAGAAAACATTTTTCATTCTAGCTATTTTATTTCTGCTATTTGCACTAACATTTTAAGAAGACGTGTAAAAAATATAATAGTTTTAAAAAATGACGCAAAGGTAAAATTACCAACAATTCTGTTGTGCAAAGATCTTCCTGACTGGATATAAATTGAATGAATTGTTGTTTGAATAAGCTTATCAAATCTATTGCTGATAGCACGATCTCTGTAAAAAATTCAGGCTCTACCTCAAAAGTATATATATTTTCTGTCCTGTCAGGTACTCCCCACACTCCCTTTTTAAGCCAGAGAAGGCCGTACAAATAGACTGTATCTTTTGGTTGAGGAGAAAAGGATGCAGGCTGGGGGGAAGCTAAGTTGGGTTTATGATGAGCTAGGGTGAATAACTCGAAAACCATCTTATTTGGGCCCATCTACTGTCAGGCTATGGAGTGGTCCATAATACTTAATTAAAGTGAATGGTTTGAGCTACAATTGTACCCATCTTATGCCAGGCTTGGGAAGTGGTGTATAATAATGAATTAAGATGGATGTTTGGAACTCCAATTAGGCTCATCTGCTGTTAGGCTAGGACAATGGTCTATAATAATGAGGCAAGATATAAGTTTTATATTACAGTTGTGTTGGTTTGCAAGCAGATCGTGGGTAGGCTCAATTTATCAACTGACTTAGAGTAATACTACAGTAATAAATTTGGAAGACCCAGTCTGCTGTTTTTCTGTGATAACAGAACTGACTGGGAAATGCATATTTTTTTTATATAATTCTGTTTATAACTGTTTATAGGACACGTTTGGAACAGTGAAGAGTGACATTTCTCATGAGAAGGATAATTTACATTTTAGTTTCAGGGCCATCATTTTCCAATCCACAAGATAACATTGTGTGATCATTTATGCAGATCTTATCTGACTTTTCAGAATCACAGAGAAGAAATTTGTTTTTAATACATTGTTTAGTTAGAGGTGAGATGCACTCCCAAATATTTAAATATGTCTTTTTAATGTTTTCAAACTAGTTTCTCCAAGAAACACCAATGTGTGAGAAGCTGTTTCAATGCTTTTCTCAGGCTTCTGATTAATCCCAGAGCTCAGAATAAATGAGAACTGTATTAATATCTTCTAGTAGGAACTCTTTTTAAGTTCAGGACAATTACTGCAATGTCATCTAAGTAAATCACAGTTTTTAGAAATGTGCTTCTTCAAAGTGACAACACATCCTCAGGAGCATTTTGTCAAAGTCCTTTGGGGAACTGCAAAACTTTCTTATCACAACTTTGTTGATAAAAACTTTTCCCTGGTGTTACATTATTTTGTACAGTGACTTATTGTCAATTGTTTGAATGTAAATAGCATATTTTTTATCTCTTTAAGAAGTATAGTTAAATAAAAGGTCAACAATGTTTTCTGTTAGTCTAATAAATTTTATTTCTGCCCTAAAACAGACCACATTATAATCTGTTTGTGCAAACTCTCTAAGGTTTTCTTAATAAACCATGTATTATGAGGACCAACATAAATAATCAATTTTTTTATCCAATCATGTAAACCCTTGCACTCCATATTTGTTGGTAGATCTAAAGGAGACATCCAGCTTCTACATATCCCTCTTTAGTGGATCAACTCTATGTATATCAAATAAAAATGTCTATCATCAATCATTAATAGCCAAAAATCAAACCATACTGGTTCCATCAAGCATCAAAAGACACCTAAAATAATGCATCTTATAATGTAAATATAAAATACACAAAGCACTAATATAGCCCCTTCAATGTGTCCTTAATGCTTCAAACTACATAGGTAAATTATAAAATATATAAAGGCCTTGCTTGTATGCCTACTTAAATAACTTTGAAAAAAATCACATGTGATCCAATAAGTCCATTAGATGTCAAATGATAATGACTAAGGCAGTTCTTTGGTCACATTACATGCACTATAATGTGGATTACTGAATAATTCCCAAGGAACTTGTAATCATGACTGTTCACATCTAGAGGCATTTGTCTACATCCAGGCAGTTTAATTATAATCTCATATGAAGTTTAATATTGATACTATCAGTGTTCTATCGGATTGAAGTCAGGACTCTGTGTGGGCCAATCAAGTTCCTCCACCCCAAACTAACTCATTCATGTCCTTATGGAGCTTGCTTTGTGCACTGGGCCAAATCATTTGGTGGAGGGTGAATTATGGTGCGGGGTTGTTTTTCAGGGGTTGCGCTTGGCCCCTTAGTTCCAGCGAAGGGAACTCTTAAGGCGGCAGCATACTAATACATTTTAGATAATTTCCAGCTCCCAACTTGGTGAAAACAGTTTGGGGATGGCCCCTTCCTGTTCCAACATAACTTCGCACCAGTGCACAAAGAAAGGTCTATAAAGACATGGATGAGCGAGTCTGGGGTGGAGGAACTTGACTGGCCTGCACAGAGTCCTGACCTGAACCCGATAGAACACCTTTGGGATGAATTACTGCGGAGACTGCGAGCCAGGCTTTCTCATCCAACATCAGTGCCTGACCTCAGAAATGCGCTACTGGAAGAAAGGTCAAACATTCCCATAGACACACTCCTAAACCTTGTGAACAGCCTTTCCAGAAGAGTTGACGCTGTTAAAACTGCAAAGGGTGGGACAACTCAATATTGAACCCTAACTGGGATGACATTAAAGTTTATGTACGTGTAAAGTAGGTGTCTCAATACTTTTGACAATATAGTGTAAAAGCGAATTGGATGCATTTTTCACCAAATCCAATGCTTGCACAACACGTGAATGTGACTGGCTATCAATGGAGCCGGTTCACACATGTGCAGGGTGACCGCAGTGCGGTTTTTAAAAGGGTCCTGTGCATTTTTGGGTCCATTTCAGCTGCAAGTTTAGGTATAAATCCCTACCTGAATTGCACCTGAACCAGTAAACAGAAACGCATCGGACTCCGGACTGCAAACCACAGCCGCATATGTGTGAACCCAGCCTTAATCTGTTAGTCCATACAAAATATACCAGTTAATTTAACACTACCCACTCTGGACAATGTTGCTGTCCAAGAGTGTCTCTGTTGCTCTTCCATAGATAGAGGAACCACCCTAAGACAAGAAGTGTGTTACTGGTCAGATCACCTGGTGAAAATAAGAAACAAAAAAACTAAAAATAGAAAATGAAAGCAGCCACAAATAAAAATTGGTAAGCTGCAATGTATTCAATTTTATTTTTGGGTTTGGATATGCTTTAACCATTTCATGACTGCGTAACACATACAGGTATGTGTGCCGGCAAAAGGGTGGGCTTTAAGGGTTACATATTGAACGGCTGAGGATTCTGTGCTGAGAGCGCCCTCACTGCGTGCTCCCACAGAGGCCGAGCTGTGAAGGACAACTCATGGTCCCCACTAATGACTGATAGCTGGTTGCACTGGTTCCTGATCATGCGACCACTGTGACAGCCAATCACAGTGGTCATGTGATCGGCCGATCTTTCCCACTCGCCAGAGGAAACTCCGACGCAGGTGGGAAATGGTTAAAAAAGGTTGCACAATCAGTCTGTAATCAAAACTGTAAAATTAAAATTCAAATACATACAGGGAACACAGGTTCAGGCCTTCAATTTGTCTTTCAGGTACTGCTGTAGTGCAACAATTTACCCTGCTATCTTTTGTCTATAACATGCAACTGCTGGTGTTGCTGGAACAACCCCCTTGCTGCCTCTCACACACAGAAAGTCTGAAAATTTAAATGGGATTGGTGATGAAAGCAGCAGAGAGAAAGGAAGCTTCACAGCTCAGGTCTCATGAAGTATACTGCTTCTGTTCAGTATGGATTCCATATAAGCCTGTTTTAGCTTATTTTGCAAGGGATACCACATAACTCAGCTTAAAATACATTGATTGAATTTCCCAGCTTTAACACTGTTTCAGTTATTACTGGGTAGCATTAGTAGTTCACTGAATGTTTCCTGGATTGCTGTTTAAAGTGAGCCTGTGCTTTGGCCGTACACTTAACTGCACTGCAAAATATAGAGTGAATGGGGCCCAACATAAGACTAAACTGGCAAATAGAAAATAATAGCTTACAATTTTTAAGAAAAATAATTGTATGATAGCCACTCTGTAAATAACCAGTTAGGCAATCCAGACCTTCAAGTGCAAAGAGGTCTGCACCATCAGCAAACTGCTTTATAGAACCCTTTGCATCCAGCAAGCTGACATTACAAACCAACAATCACGCATACAGTGCTCAGCATAAATAAGTACACCGCAACAGATTTGTCAGAAAACCTTTACTTTCCATCAGAATCCCCATTTTCTATGGAACACTATACTACAAATTACTCCCACAAATGCGGCCATTGATTGCAACTAAGATGTGTTAATTTGCACACACAAACAAGTATCTTTCCTGACAAATTGATTGAAGACCATGTTGCAAAAATGAATACACCCCAATGAAAGTCTTAGGAGCAAAGCTACATTTTAGACAACAAAACCCTAATTAACTTGAATTCAACTACAGGTGAGTCTAATAGTGCATTAAACAGGTGTCTAGCACGCAGTTCATTATAAAAGGGCATTACTTAACAAAGAAAACCCATTCCCATTTCATGCTGTCAGCAATGGCATCACATGGAAGAGAAATGTCACACGGCCTGAGAAAGAAAATAATTTAATTTCACAAGAAAGGTGAAGGCTACAAGAAGTTCAACTAAGCTTTACTTATCAGTCAGAATACTGTAGCAAAAGTGATACAAAAATTTAACAAAGATGGAACTGCAACCATCTCACAGAGACATCCAGGTTGTTCACAGAAGTTAACACCTCGAGAGGAGCGTCTTCTGATGAGAAGGGTTGAAGAAATCACCATGCAAGTTGACTGCAGTTAGCCATAGAAGTAGAAAGCCAAACTGGGGTGATTGTTTCCTGTGACACAATATGGCATACATTGCAAAGGAATAGCATGCATGGGTGTCATCCACAAAGGAAGCCTCTCCTAAAGCCATGGCACAAAAAAGCCTGCCTAGAATTTGCCAGGGCCCATGCTGAAAAAAGAAGACTACTGGGACTCTGTACTATGGAGAGATGAGACCAAGATAAATGTTTTTGGAACTGATGGCTTCAAAACTGTATGGTGTTGCAAAGGTGAGAAGTACAAAGAAAAATGCATGGTGCCTAGAGTGAAACATGGTGGTGGCAGTGTCCTTCTGTGGGGCTGCATGAGTGCTGCTGGTATCGGAGAGCTGTATTTCTGGCCACTGTTGCATTTCTGAAGAAGAACAGGGTGAAAGTGATTCAGTGGGCAAGCATGTTTTCTGATCTGAACCCAATCTAACACCTATGGGGAATTCTGAAAGAGGTTATTTGTGAAGAATGCAAAAAGATAGAAGTTGCAGTATGTCACCAACTTGTTCATTCCATGTCTGGAAGACTACTGACAAATCATGAAGGTCATATAAAATACTAGATATAGTCATTTTGTTGTGGGTGTATTCATTTTTGCATCAACTAATTTGAGTAAAACTGAAGATTTTGTAATCTAAGTTATATTATTAACCTTACTTTCATGTAATTAGCTAAAGAAATGTTCTGCAATTCTCAGTTTTGTCAAAATTTTGGAAATTGTTCTTGTGTTCAATGATTTGTTGATTCAAATCTTACTGTTCAAAAAGGGTGTACTTATTTATTCTGAACACTGTATGTACACAAATGTACCATTGCGTGGATTAAGCAGATCACTTGGTAAAAGAAAAACTTCTTATAGCATCTTACAGGCCTCTTACTCTTTTTATTGTGAACGCATTTCCACTTCCTCTTTCTCTACTTGTCCATCACAATGTATTGCCAGACAACACACTGAGCAAGCTCTTAAATGCAGCTAATGAGGAATTGAAACTGAAGAGTACCCACCCATCCAGATCCCCCCCCCCCCCCACATAAAACTAAGCCCCGAGGAAGAGAATCGTGTGCATAATCCCTAAAACACATTGTATATCAACACTTGAAATGACTGAGTTATTGGAAAAATAAAAAAAACATATCTAGACCAATCCCTACAGCATGGCACTCTCATCCTTTTCATACAAGATCATTTATGGCCACGCAGAACATGCATATCATAACATGGAATAAAAGACAAAAAATATTATATGATTGCAGCAAGCAGTATGGAAACTCAACTATAGTGTAACAACATCACCTGGCTATCTTTTGTGATGTCACATATCACGTTCCTTGGCGCCTCGGATATTTTTTTTTTATAGTAAGCACTATCAAGGATTTACTTTACAATTTTGCTGTACTTTGGAAAGATAAAATACAGAGTTGAGAATTACTTGTACCTACTACCTTCTAAAGCTTACCCTTTAGAAAAGCATTTTTTTCCTGAGCAGTTCATACGATTTAGTTGTATAAACAACTGGTATGTAGAAGCACTTTATTATTACCTTGCTAATGCGTGTAATAGTTTCATGCTCATTTATCTTAATATATGTCCCACAAGGTGACACTAAATGTGTGAAATAAAACAATTAACTGCTTGAAGGATGAAAAATATAATGCCTATCCCTGTCACGGTCACTCTCTGAAAACTGCGGACCAAAGCATGAAAGATGATAATGAAAATCCAAACTGCATTTAATCTCTCTTATTTAAAATGCTGTCATGGCTATGTTCACTCCTCTTTATTTGTTCTGCTCCCACTCACTGGAGCACAGCATGATAATCAGTCATGTGCTCCAATGTTAATCCTGACAGGCAAAATAGAGGAAGAAACAGGGCCCAACACAAAAGACACAGTACATTCTTTCACAGACTATCAATGCATTATTATTTACTAGAACAACCATATTTTTTAAGTATACAGCTAGGAATACCAACTTTGTGTAATATGTCACACGTTCATGTCTGCATTACAAGCAAAACAATATTATCATAGCACAGTACTGGCCAGAGGAGAAAATTAAATCTATTTGTACAGCTGAAATTACATATTGGGTAACCACTCTCCTATTCCATCTATGTTGACTACATATATTGCTTATTTTAATGTGGATTGGTATGGGTTTTTGATTTTCTAAGAAACAGAAGTTAAAAAAAAAAAAAATTGGAAAGTGAACACCCCAACGTATATTCTATGAGGCAAAATGAGTCTTCTGAACATTACATTTTTTCCACAAGTTTTTGGAAAATGTGGAAAGAAAATGAATTTTTTTTTTACACAAAGTTGTCCATTTATACAATATTTCTAACACACAGCATGTACATAGCAAAAATTACACCCCAAAACATATTCTGCTACTCCTTCCGAGCATGGCAATACCACATGTGTGACACTTTTACACAGCCTGGTCACATACAGAAGCCCAACATGCAGGGAGCACCAACAGGTGTTCTAGGGGCATACATTTCAAATCTAATTTAATTACCTATTACAGTAGTGGAACAGATGGGCACTGTAGTGGCATGGATGTGTCATGGATTAGAACTGATGTGCTATGGATGAGCATGAATGAGGCATAAATGACCCGTGGATGGGGGTGGATAAGCCATGGATGGGAATGACTGAGCATGGATGGGGATGGCTGAGCAGGGATGGGGATGGCTGATCATGGATGGATGGCTGAGCATGGAAGGGTGGCTGAGCACGGATGCATGGGTGAGCATGCATGAATGGGTGAACATGGATGCATGGGTGAGCACAGATGGATGGCAGAGCACGGATGCATGACTGAGCATGGATGCATGGCTGAGCATGGATGGATGGGTGAGCATGGATGCATGGGTGAGCCCGGATGGATGGGTGAGCATTCATAGATGGGTGATCACGGATGCATGGGTTAGCATGCATGCATGGGTGAGCACGGATGCATGGGTGAGCACAGATTGATGGCAGAGCACAGATGCATGGGTGAGCACGGATGCATGGGAGAGCACGGATGGGTGGGTGAGCATGCATGGATGGGTGAGCAAGGATGGATGGCGGAACAGGGATGCATGGGTGAGCATGGCTGGATGAGTGAGCACGGATGCATGGGTGAACACGGATGCATAGGTGAGCATGGATGAGGCTGGATAGGGGAGCATGAATGGATGGGTGAGCACAGATGCATGGGTGAACACAGATGCATGGGTGAGCACGGATGAGGCTGGATGGGTGAGCATGGATGAGGCTGGATGGATGAGGCTGGATGGGTGAGCATGGATGGATGAGGTGTCACAGAACTGGCACCTAGCAGTGCTGTGGGCATTACAGATCCTGCCCAGAGCACCGGTGCTTCTGATCTCTCCCACTCTCCTCTCACACTGCACCGATCGGTGTGGAGAGGAGAGTGGGATATCCGCCGGCTTGTTTACATCTGATCGCTCTGTCATTTGACGGAGCGATCACGTGGTAAACGGCCACTGCAAGCAACCATTTGCCACAATCCGTGATGCACCGGGTCTCCCGGACCCGACGGTCACGGATACTCCCGGGTGTGCGGATTCTGGGTGGACGTTATGGTACGCCCTCCCAGAACAATGGATCTACCTTGCGGCCATGTTTCTACATGACACGATCGGCAAGTGGTTAATGGCTGTGTGTTGAGTTATTTTGAGGGGACAGCAAATTTACACTGTTATACAAGCTGTACACTCACTACTTTACATTGTAGCAAAGTGTAATTTTTTTCAGTGTTGTCACATGAAAAGACATAATAAAATATTTACAAAAATGTGAGGGGTGTACTCACTTTTGTGAGATACTGTAAGTTGTACCTGTTTATTTCTTCTGTAGATCATTCTAGAAACACACAGATCAAAGGATTTTTTTCTCAGCTCTAGCAGGCAGGGGCAGGGATCTGAAGTCTTACAGTGCAGATCTCAGTGAGGGGAGCTTTGAGTCCTGATTGGAGGGAAGGGGCACACCCCCTTTCACACAGTACATGGAGAACTGTGTGCTGGAGCTCTTCTCCCCATCACCTTTTAAGTACCTGCTGTTGGAAAAGAAGTGTCAGAATGACACTGAGGTTTACAACTACTTTAAAGTAGAACTAAAACCTTTTTTTGATGTTAGATAAAGTAAGAGGGTTTTATAACCCCTGTCAATTTTTTTGCCAACTGTGTTCCATCAGTGATAATTGTAAATGGGACAAATAGAGGAGGGGAATCTCCCCAACAGGGGCACAGGCAGTAAAAATAAACCCGACAGGTGTTCTAATCTCTCTCCACTCTATCCAAAGCTACACATTGTGAAAAAAAAAACGTATACCTTTAGTTATACTTTAAAAGCTGGGGGAGTCTTTTTTTAACAGCAGTGCATAAAGGTTTCTATATGCTGCATTACATAGATACACCTGGCAGAACTAGTAGGGGTGCACTGAGAATCCCCTCACCCAGCACACAGCTAGCCAGCTGGGATGACCAGTCCTCATAAGAAGATAGTGCTGCTATACCAGTTATCAGACCAAATGTATTGATTAATTAAATGTGAAGGTAGCCAGGGACAATGAAGTTAGGGCAATTTTTAAAAAGTTCCATAGAGTATATTTCTCTTCTCTACCTACTAAGCAATCAAAACCTGGACAGAGAGTGAGAAGAAATCTCCTCATGGGCACACAGACAGCAATAACATCCTGGCTGAGGATTCAAACCTTCCTCATTAAGCTAGAAAATGTTTTTTTTTCTTACTGCCAAATGACTACATAAAATATAAATGTACTTTGTGTGCACAACATTGTGATGAGAATGCAAACTTCCAATTTACACCCCAAAAAGCTGTGTGAGAGGACACAGGGCAGCCATGTTGTTCAGCCACACTGTTCAGCATTCAAAAGTCAATAGGAGGCACATAACTAGAGTTGGGTCAGTTGGGTTAGTTGAGTTGAGTTAGGGTTCGGTGGGTTTGGCCGAACTTCGGGAAAAAGTCCGGGTTCGGTACCGAGCTTGACCCGAACTTTACCACGAACCCCATTGAAGTCAATGGGGACCCGAACTTTTCGGCACAAAAATGACTGTAAAAAAGTCCTGGAAAGTGCTTGAGGGCTGCAAAAGGAAGTAAAATGATTTTAGAACAATAATCTGTCCCTTACAGCAACAGCAGGAACCTGACCCTATAGGAGTAGGCGATGATTTTAGAACAATAATCTGTCCCTTACAGCAACAGCAGGAACCTGACCCTATAGAACTAGAAGATGATTTTAGAACAATAATCTGTCCCTCTAAGCCAGGCATCCCCAAACTACGGCCCTCCAGCTGTTGCGGAACTACACATCCCATGAGGCAATGTAAATCTCTGACATTCCCAAACATGACTAGGCATGATGGGAATTGTAGTTCCTGAACAACTGGAGGGCCATAGTTTGAGGACCCCTGCTCTAAGCAGTAGACTCTACCTAGTCCAGTCAGATCGTTCTGTAATGCAGGATGAGATGTTACTAGATCTGCAATCTGTCCCTAAAAGCAGTAGTAGTAGTAATCTCTACCTAGTCCACAATCAGATCGTTCTGTAATGCAGGATGAGATGTTATTATATCTGCAATCTGTCCCTCACAGCGCCGGCAGCATCCTCTCCCTACACTACCCAGAGAGCATGTGACATGCAGCACTAAGTGACTCCAGCTTACAAAGAGGCTGGGTCAAATGATGCACTGGCCAATCACAGCCATGCCATTAGTAGGCATGGCTGTGATGGCTTCTAAGGGCAAACCAGTGAAACGCTTGTTGATTGGCTGCCCTGCAGCTATTCAACATGCGTGATCAAATACCCAAACCCAGAACTCGAGCCCGAAATTTTTTTCAAATGTCCGGGTTCGGGCCCGGGTCACAGACACCCCAAAGTTCGGTACGGATCCGAACTTTACAGTTCGGGTTCGCTCAACTCTACACATAACAAGAGTGATCTCCTTTTCATAATCCCAGGAAAGCATTTTATACAATTAACAAACTTTTTGCTGCATTCCAAAACATCCTTATCAGTCCATTGAGAGGACACTGCAGACTCTCTTAACCCTATAAAATAACATCAAAACAAATCACGGCAACCAGATAACTTTTTGATTCAGCCCATCTACACCCCATTAACAGGAAAATCCTTGTCCCAGTCTCCCTTTAATAGCCATCATAAAACCGTCCCGTACAGGCCTAAATAATTGATAATATTAAGCAGATAGCTGTCCTAGCTAACCACCCATCGAAAATAGTTTACCTGGAATAATTAGCAAATATACATTCCTGTCTATCTTCTGTCTACCTGAAATATCAAAACTTCAGTGTATTTCATAATTTCATTCACAGAACCAGGACATTGTTAAGTATTTTCACTTTCAAAAACCTTTTGGTTTTTTGTTGCATTGTTGTCTGCCTGTTTCCTTTGTAATATCCCTTTTCCATAAATATTTTGTTTGCAGTGTTTTACCTGATTACTTATTAAACAATATTTTTAAAAACGTAAAATTATCTCTGATGCACTAAAGCATAACTTAAAGAATCCCTATCTTTTTGAAGAGTGCTACTATATAGTAAATCTCTGGATATCCTGTCTATGCTGACAGTGGGTATTACAGACATTTATTATACATCATAATTGTTAGTGTGAATGTTTGATATTTCATGATAGAATTATCTGGTGGCAGCGATTGATTTGTGGTATAAAGGGTTAACTGCATAGTTAACCATACTCAGCAAGAATTACTCTTAGTCGGCTGACACTTATATTGTGGTACCGCATGTTGGAAAGTCTTTCTGCAGGGTGAGGCTGAGAGCGCCATCGTCGCTTATCAGTGGCAGTGCGGTGTGAGTTTGACCACCATTTGTCACAAGTTGTTGAGAGTGGCCAGGATATGTGTTAGGAAAAATACCCTTTTGCCAGCATTCTGGGCGTTTCCGCGGTGGTGCGCGCTCTCCCGTGCGCGCCCGTGCGCTCCCGTGCGCGTTCGCGCGCTCCCGTGCACACCCGCGTGCGCGCGCGCGCGGCTGTGCGCACGTACGCACCGGAAACGGCGCCAAACGGCGCCTATTTAAACCCAGGGACTCCTGCATTGAACTGCTGCTCGTTCTACAGCGTTCCAGACCTGTGGGCCTCAGCTCCCTACTTGTTCCTGTGTTTCACCTGTTTCCAGTTGACCCGGCTTGCCTTGACCTGTTGTCCGCTACCTGCATCGACCCCGGCTATCCACGACCATCCGCTTGTCTACTCCTCTGTACCTCCGCTGCCCGCCCGTTAACGAGCCTTTGCCTGAACTTGACGATCCGCTTGCCTAACCCTTTTGTACCTCTCTGCCTGCACGTTGCCAACTCTGTACCAGCATGTTCGTCTCAACCGTTGCACGTCCGTCTCTCCATGTTTTCCCAATCCGTTCGCCTAGCAGTTCAAGTCC
>BLSH010345484.1:1224606-1238795 GCA_018402905.1 Glandirana rugosa | reverse complement strand
AGAGACACGTCTTAAATTTACATTATTTCCGGTCAGTAACGATGGTCCAGAGAAAAACATGTCCTACTGATCTCCCGCACTCTCGGGCCTCTGTCTACACTACCAGGGGTCCTTGAATCGGGTGCGCAAGAGCGGTTGTTCCCTGCACAAGACAGACTCCACCGTCAGGTACGTAACAATATGACACTGTGTCCATCACATAAATGCCTTTGCAAACCTTTAAACATAACCCTGAAATCATCACTGTGCTACACATGCACATGGGGTTTAACCTTGGTAGGCCCTCCCACTACAGGTTGACTGCAGAAAATTACAGAAAGTGGGTAGATACAAGACTAGTCATCCTGTACAAAAAGAGACCTGGTAGCAATGACTGGCCTTTATTACATTTAAATTCTGCACAGAGACAAATTGCAGAAATTGTTCCATGTTGGATTACTGCACAGATTTGGAGGAAATCACAAAGGACACTAAGTTTCAATTTATTTTATATACACATTTTGAATTCAGTCAATGTTTATCAAGCCCAATTATCAGTTTCAAAATTTCCTCTCCCTCCATATCAAAAGATTTGTGGTGGGATGCCCCATGACTGAGATACAAAAGCTATCTTGAGTATTTGGCTGGACTGTGTATGGTACATGATGATACCATGATATATATTTTTTAATAATAATTCATAGGTAATTTATAAGAAGACATGAGCAAACTGATCTTCTGGGTAGTCTGATTCACAGCCAGATTCACAGCCAGAATATATTCATAAATAATTTCCTTTAATTGAGGATCCAGGTTGCAAAGAAAATATATGTTTCCTTTTTTCTTTTCTTTTTATTTTTGCACTTATGCCCCATAAAGATGGTCTATAAAGTAGAAGAACACCTCCACTTTAAATGGACATCATCCTTTCAATTGATTTCACTTAATATGAAAGCTAATGGTTACATTCAATTTAATAACATTTCAAAGAAAGAACACAGCCATCATATGTAAGAAACTGAAGTGGTCCCTCATTTCAAGCGATAAACGTTCTTTAGAAGGCCACAGCTTTTCATGGTTTTCTTTGTTTTCATGTGCTTATGGAATTTAGTGAATAAGATATGCGAAAAAAAACTGCTTACCCAATGAGATACAATTCAAGCAGACAAATAATTATTCTGAGCCTAGAAACACATTTATTTTCATAAAAAAAACAAAACAATAGAGTCTCTTGACAGCATTTGGATGGATTGAATCAACTCCGTATTGTTTGTTTACATTAATATTAAAAGGAAATTGCTGGGTTGACAAGAAAACACATTTTAAGCTACAATATTCAGCAGCCAAGAAAATTGAAGAGAACAGTCATGATTCTTTTCCCCACAACACTATAGAAAAAGCTTTGGCTAGCCTTTGACCTATTGCTGATGGAACTAAATTTTTAGTTCATCAAAGTGAAAGCAAAAATGTGAATGATTACAACCCAACTTTGGGCAATTAAAATTTGTATAAATTGTGTCCAACCCCAAACTGATATACCATATTCCATGGTCCAACATGCTGTTTGATCATGCTTACACCCTTCTTGCCAACCTCATCACAAGCAATGTAGGGCCACCAGCTATCACTTGTCTTGCAGTGTACATGATGATATCAAGTTGCCTACCCTCATTTCAGACTTTGAGTGAAGAGGACTGAAGTTTTGGCTGCACTATGGACTTAGGTAAGTGTTGCTATTTTAAATCATCTGGCTGCCAATATTTTCTACAAGCTGAAGGGTCACACTTTTTATAATTGTGCCTGGAATTCCACTTTATTCTGCAGACTGTTTATATTTGATTGTTAACTCATTTAGCTCTTTGGATGTACTATGTGAAGCAAAATGCAATAGAAGCCACCAGTTTGTACCCATTTTCCTCAGCCAGCTCTTGGATATAAAGTGAAAGTGATCTGGCAGCTGTATAGCACACATACCCCATCAATATATCACAGGAGGTAAGTCTAGTGCTTCATATATAGCAGAACTGAAAGGCTAGCCTTTGTGTATGAGAGCTTTCCTCCACTCATTAGCATATTTAACATTGTCTATCTCAAAATCAGCATTGAGGATATCAGGTTCACTAAACTAACTGGTTCCTGGTACAGTTCTCTGTAGATTCTGCAGTTCTCCAGCACGTGGGAGTACTAATCTGTTTGAGGGATGGGGGTTTTAATGGGGGTTGTGGGGGTCAGGTGTCAGGTTTGGGGGGGAGAGGGGATGGGGGGTCAATCCTTTTCTGGGTGAGGGGTCAGTACATGTGCAGGGGAGGAGTTGGGGCAGTTGTGTGTTTTCAGGTTGCCATTTCCTTTCATACTTTTTTGTATGGTCACAGCTTTTTTAATAAATAATGGTTTGCAGTAGCTTCAAGCTGGTGTCAGATCCCAATTTTATTATTTTGGTAGATTTAGTTTTAGGGGACACCCAACACCATTTGGGTAAGGCTGAGGCATCACATCATAAGGAGGTGACTACCGGTACTATTTTCTCTTTACGTGCACACCTGTGATTTACCTGATGGATATGCAGCACAGTACTTTCTTTATACTACTTTCTAAGAAAAGGAAGTACTGATTACAATTAAGTGTTGAAGAGTATTTTCACTAATTGGTGCTCACTAGCATAATATTAAACAATCTGGAGCTCATCCAAGCATTTTTGGGCACAGGATTGTAGGTAGGATTGACACAATTAGCTGTATCTTGGATTAGAGTGTTATGTCAATATTTCTTAAAGACTTCTGGTCTTTGGAACAACAAAACCTGACTCTGTACCAGCTACCACTACAAATTTTGAAGCCCCTAATCAATAAGCACAAATAAATGTATTTTTTGGGGGGCCTTGCTAGTTTTGGGCCCTATGGCAACTGCTTAATTGCCTTACCAGTGAGTAAGACCTAATCTTTGGGAGGGGACACACATATATTGGTCAGTAAGTCTCTATTGACACGAGAACTAAAAGCAACCTACTAAAATCCTCTGAACTAGTAGTCAGCCTACTCATCCCTTCTTTAGAAAGCATAAAAAAGTTATTATATATTATGCGGTATAATTTTACACTACTGAGCTAATTCATATACATAAATTAACTCAAAGGTCAATTAAACCTATAACCACTGAGAGGGCTATGAATTCATAAGAATGTAGTGGCCTTCTTAATTACTGTATCTCAAACTGATTTAATACACTAAACATACTGTATGTAGCATGAAGTGGCTATCTGAAACACAGGTAGACTATCAACTAACTTAATACAAGAGGGGGAAGCAGGTGTTTGTTCCTATAGTGTATCAAATTCTGCTCAGCCTTGAACAGAAAAAATGTACTAAGCCATATGGCTGTATAAACTGGGAGCTTAGGGAAATGCTGGCTTTTACTGCACTAAAATAAGTCCAGACTGCAGTGTCAGTTCACATTAACTCTGTTGTCCCATTCACTCCAGTAGATTTCCTGGGCATCCACATTGTAGGTCTGCTGACATCTAGAACAATTCTTATTTTATAAAAGTAGGAGAGGCAACTTAGATCCAGTGCCATAGACGGTGCACTGTATCATTGTGGAACATGTGTGATGCTCTAGTAAGCAGAACTATAGTATATTGGGTATAGAAAATAATAAGATCTGGGACCACAGCAAACAGACATAGATGTAAAATACCATTTTTAATGTATATCAATTAAAATCAACTGTAAACAGATACCAACAATCCTAAAATAAATATCCTGGGGTCCCATTAATTAACCGAGATCTGCACAATTATTCATGCTATCAAAATCATATCAATCAAAGGTTTCCACACCATGACAATACTTCCTGGAGTGACAACCTAATGAAAAGGCTGTCAATCAAGATGTCTTATGTAACATTCTGATGGCATACATCAAAATAGAATGCATAATAATCCTTGCATATCCAGTAATCCATTAGATGTAATACTCATAAGCATACAGTATGTCAAGTAAGTAGGTTGCATGCATATGATTTGTTTAATAGCAACAGCCTAAAAATTGAAACTCCCATGAAAACAGCAGTCCAGAGCACAAGTTTATAACATATGTTTCACATTCCCTATAAGTGCGTCTGGTGGATGTGATGTCGTCAGCATGCTAGGCTCCACCTGACATGTTTTGTCACAGGGAATGTTGACAAGGCCGAAGTTCCCTGCAATTAATTGCTTTGGGTAGAGCTTTAGCTTGCTGATGTCATCCTATCTTCCATACACACCGGCTAGGACTTTTCATGCCTGTTATGCATTTATTTTGTGAGTATCCTGATACTTATTAAAATACAACAGTTTTAAATGATATTACACTAATTGGCCTTCAATTCTTCCACATATTCTGGCTTTTGAGGATATTGTGAGCCCATGGTGGAATTGTCCCCAGCCGGTCATCTCTATGCTATTGATGCACTTAAAATTCATGCATGCTCTTAAGACCTACAGTGTTAGGGGTCCAGCACTTCTAGTAAAACGTCTATATATATGATGGTGGTGAAGCACAGCAGTCAGCAGAATTCGAAGTGTTTCATCACAAGATACTCACACTTTAATCACCAATAATGTGAATTGTATTCATATGTTTTCACATCTTGTTTATATATTGTGAATCTCATTTATATACAGTATCTCACAAAAGTAAGTATACCCCTCACATTTTTGTAAACATTTTATTATATCTTTTAATGTGAAATCACTGAATAAATTACAGTGTGCTACAATGTAAAGTAGTGAGTGTACAACTTGTATAACAGTGTAAATTTGCTGTCCCCTCAAAATAACTCAACACGCAGCCATTAACGTCTAAACCACTGGCAACAAAAGTGATTACACCCCTAAGTGAAAATGTCCAAGTTGGGCCCAATTAGCCCTTTTCCCTCCCCGGTGTCAGGTGACTTGTTAGTGTTACAAGGTCTCAGGTGTGAATGGGGAGCAGGTGTGTTAAATTTGGGGTTATCACTCTCACTCTCTCATACTGGTCACTGGAAGTTCAACATGGCACCTCATGGCATAGAACTCTCTGAGGATCTGAAAAGAATTGTTGCTCTACATAAAGATGGCCTACACTATAAGAACATTGCCAAGACCCTTAAACTGAGCTGCTGCATGGTGGCCAAGACCATACAGCGGTTTAACGGGACAGTGCAGATGCTCAGCATCATATCCAGAGGTTGTCTTTGGGAAATAAACGTATGAGTGCTGCCAGCATTGCTGCAGAGGTTGAAGGGGCGGAGGGGTCAGCCTGTCAGTGCTCAAACCATACGCAGCACTCTGCATCAAATTGGTCGGCATGGCTGTAGTCCCAGACGGAAGCCCCTTATAAAGATGATGCACAAGAAAGCCCACAAACAGTTTGCTGAAGACAGGCAAACTAAGGACATGGATTACTGGAATCATGTCCTGTGGTCTGATGAGACCAAGATAAACTTATTTGGTTCAGATGGTGTCAAGCGTATGTGGCGGCAACCAGGTGAGGAGTACAAAGTCAAGTGTGTCTTGCCTACAGTCAAGCATGAGTGCTGCCGGCACTAAGAAGCTACAGTTCATTGAGGGAACCATGAATGCCAACATGTACTGTGACATACTGAAGCAGAGCATGGTCCCCTTCCTTTGGAGACTGGGCCTCAGGGCAGTATTCCAACATAACAACCCCAAACACACCTCCAAGACATCCACTGCCTTGCTAAAGAAGCTGAGCGTAAAGGTGATGGACTGGCCAAGCATGTCTCCAGACCTAAACCCTATTGAGCATTTGTGGGGCATCCTCAAATGGAAGGTGGAGGAGCGCAAGGCCTCTAACATCCACCAGCTCCATGATGTTGTCATGGAGGAGTGGAAGAGGACTCTGGTAGCAACCCTTGAAGCTCTGGTGAACTCCATGCCAAAGAGGGTTAAGGCAGTGCTGGAAAATAATGGTGGCCATACAAAATATTGACACTTTGGGCCCAATTTAGACATTTTCACTTAGGGGTGTACTCACTTTTACACTGTTATACAAGCTGTACACTCACTACTTTACATTGTAACAAAGTGTCATTTCTTCAGTGTTCTCACATGAAGAGATATAATAAAATATTTACAAAAATGTGAGGGGTGTACTCCCTTTTGTGAGATACTGTACGTTTTTTCAGCTTGCTTTTACACTTATGTATACTGGTCTATAGATGAATGCTCACTATGAACTGATTTAAAGGAAGGGTGCCCTTTATTATTTAGACTGAGTGTATGGTAATCACGAATAGAAAAAGTGCAACATACAGAATTTAATTTACTTAGTGTGTTTGTCCTGTATTTGGATAAAAGGAAGTGTAGCTTTCCCCTTCCCATTTTTTTAGCTTGATACACTGAGCACAGAAGTATTTATTTGTTATATTTATATTTCTCAGAGCACAAGTTTGCAAACATTAGAGGGGAAAGCAGGTATCCAAACTAGTATTCAACTTTAGTTTGTCCAGTATACAGTGTTTTCCAACAAAATTGCTGGACTGAAACATTTTGATCCCAACAATATTCAATGCAATAGATCTGTTTCTGCACTATTTGTAATAATCAGGGTGAGTGTGAATAGTACATATACTGTATGTGCCTCCTGCATTTGGAAAAACTCTATAAATGCTGCAACTTTTTGGCAGCAAAACCAGCATATATGAGTACATGAGTGCCACACATTATATCTGAACATGCCCGCAATAGTTATGTAATGTGAATAATGGGCATACAAGTCACCAGCATTATACCTACTATACCTGCAGTGTAGTAATGTTTGACAGAGACATAATGCTTGGCAGGGATTATATACATACATACTGTATGTTCAGTAACTGATGACAGCAGGGTACAGAAGATCACAAAGTTGACCACTTTTGTTAACCTTATGACAACGACACTTAAACAGTCAGCTTAAAATGCATACGTTTATAAAATACTGGAACAATCTCACATGGCCTGATATGATGGCTGAAGCATCTATCCATATGATGGCCTGAGGTCATGGCATCTGATCATGCACCAGCAGGGGAGGCTCATTTCAGACATCACATGATATAGAAGCAGTGCCAGCTCCCGGGCATTGAAGCCCACCAAAAGAGCAGCTGGGAGGTTATTACACAAAGCCAAAATTGTATTCTTTAAGGCATTTACTTGATAATGTTCTCTTTTACCCAGGAAAAACATGGTATATAAATCAGTGCAATAAGTAAAGCAATTCCTTCCCCAAACCTCCTGTAGTGCTAGTCCCAAACTCACAATCCATATATTTTCCCATCCAAAAAAAAAGAGCAGGGTTGTTCCAAAAGGAAGGTCTCTTATCAGGCTATCATAGGCCTCACCACATGTGCCCCTCAAATGAGGTCCGCACTCCTCCACTCTTTCAAACCCAAAACTCCTCTTTTCTATTGCTTCCACCACACTATCTTTAGTATATTGTAAATCAGGGTAAAAGGTCCCCAGCCTATACCCCAGGAATTGATTGGAGGGATTGGACTATCAGATACCAGAAATACAACGTATAACATCACAATTAAAATGTATGTCACAATTTTTATTACTGATACATTCAATTAAAAAACAAAAATGACAGTAGACATAGATCATAAAATCCCTAAATACACCAATCTACATCACACAATGGTGTCAGGACATAGATATCATAACCTCTACATGTTTTGCGGGTTACCGCTTCATCAGGAGGGATATCTAAGTAGTTGAAAATACACAATTAATAATCATCAACATAACTGTATAACACAGTCAACGCAGCATAATATGCTTATATAATATATATCAAAAGGAGATAGAGGTATGGCTTGGCTTACCCGAATGTCCAGTCAGACTAGGTATGGCCTAGATACACTATTGCGTCCCTCATCGGCAGAAGTGGGGTGATGTGTATGGAGATAAATAAGTTCTATGCTAAAACAGGATTATAGTTACATATGTGTTTATCAATGGGTGGGAGGGGGAAAAGGACAGGAGGGATAGAAGGGTAGGAAGGGGGGCAATAGGAAAGGGAAGAGGAAGGACCAAAAGAGATAGACAAGGAAGGAATAAGGACAATGAGGGGGGGAGGGGAAAAGAGGGGGGGCAAGGGACAACAGGAAGGACAGAAGGGGAAAGGGGAGGGAGGGAGGAAGGAAAACCTAGAGAAAGGGGGGAAGAGAGAAAGAAAAAGAAAGGAAAAAGAAGGGGGAAAGGGGAGAGAGAAGGGAGAGGGGGGAGGGGAGAAAAAGGAGGGGGAAGAGAAGGGAGACTGGAAAGGGAAAACAAGAATGGAAAAGAAGGCAAGGGGAAGCGAAGGGGGAGACTGGGTGAAACAGGCCAGGAAAGTGCAGACCAGGCTGGGTCCACCACCAGAGGTGTCAGGGATACCGTGACATGAGGGGGCCACACCAAGACCATCAGCGCCAATAAGGGGATTCATACACATACCTGGTCACAGCACATAAAAAGCACAGTTTTGGTCCCAGGGGGGTAGCAACGGCACCACTGGTAGCTAATAGGAATGCTGTCAACATTCACAACTGGGGGGCCCCAGCACCGGATTACCGGACTAATGAGGGGGACCTGGGATAAAAAAAAGTGAAGGTAAGTCTATTTAGCCAGTGGCAGCACACATGGTAGTGAACCACCATGTGCATCTTGTCACTACTGTTTCAGTATAAATAGATAGATAGGCGCTTTACCAGTGCAGTGCCGAGTTCCTGGAAGTCCCTGGGATCCTCTCCATCCATCTATCAAGCAGGGGCGTCCTGCTTAAATGCCCAACCGAGCGGCGCACACGGGCCGTCACCTGCGTGTGACATTACTTGGTCCAATGGCCCGTAATGCACGTGTGCAAGGGTAGGTTGCGCGCGCATTACTCACAGCCAGGTCCAATGGGCGGAAGAGCCCGAGACCTGGACTGCGCAAGAGCGGCTGTGTCACACTGGATGCGGTCACAGGATCGCTCCAGGGTCACTGCACTTCTGCCGAGGGAGACAGAGATGCACCACGGCCACCTAGTGTCAAAGTGGACATACGTGCAAACCAAACAAGGGTTAACTATACATACAAAGCTATTGAATGAGATTTAATATGAGTAATCAATATAAACATATTTTGTGCCATACAAGAATCAAATCTCATACAGTAATAACAGCAAGGATTCATCTAGACATATTTAGTTTGGGCAGGATAAACCAGTGTAATCATGGTCTGGGACAAATTATGTCGACCCTGGGACCTACAAGTCAGGCAGTCAGAAAAGGGAAAGGATGAAAAGAGTGGGAGCAGCCAAGGAAAAATTGGCATGCTCACGCTAAGGTTAATAGAGCAATATCAGGACACAGTGGTGCCTCTGAACACAGTAAACCATCAGTAGTGCCCTGAAATGGAGGGGAGGAAAAGGGGAATAACAGGACCACGTCTATCACTTCCACCAATGGAAGATAATAAACACAACGTTTAAAGGAAGGGTTTATATGAATTCACCTCATTGAGTCCAGGGGAGGTGACAGCATTAAGGCATTCAATCCACAGCATCTCACGCTGTAAAAGGATTTTGTCGCGATCACCTCCCCTGGGGTCAGGAGGCACCACCTCCAGTACAAGAAATTGAACAACATAATGGTTAAATTTATGGTAAAGGCCGATGTGTCGGCCAATAGTAGTTCGTTTTCCATTGGTGGAGTAGTAGACGTGGTCTCCTATACATTGCTGAAGTTCCCTGATGGTTTTCCCCACATACAAAGCACGGCACTCACATATCATCAGATAGATCACTCCGGTAGTATTACAATTGGCTGAAAATCTAGGTGAAAATATTTCGCCATTTGGTAGTGTATATGTACATACATCAGCAATCCATGGGCATCTGGGGCAACCACCACATGGTGAGGTGCCACATCGTCCCCAGGGAGCCTGGTCTGGTGTACGATAGTGACTGGTGGTCAATCGATCTCATAGAGACTTAGCTCACCGCAAAACTAGTTCCAGAGAGGGTTTGACGTATTTCTTCAAGATATGGTGTTCTGTTAATAAATGCCAATGTCGGGATAGTATACGTTTTAACTGGGCATGATGGGCCGAGCAGGGTGTAATAATCTTGACTGTATCTGAGTGTTGAGTCCGTGGAGTGGTATATAGAAGGGAGGATCTAGTGCAGGCCAATGCCCGATTAAAGGCTTTCCTGAGATTGGAACGGGTATCCCCTTTGAAGTAAACGATCACGTAGGAGGTCCGCCTGAATGCGGAAATCTTCCTCTTTCGCACAATTTCTCCGGAGATACTGTGCGTAGGGGATGCTGCGTACCAAGGGTCTGGGGTGTGCACTGGATGCGTGGAGGAGTGTGTTTCCGGACGACGGCTTACGGTAAAGATTAGTACTAAGATGACCTTCATGATCCTTAGTGATCAGGAGGTCAAGAAATTAATTTGGGATTCATTGATGTGGTAAGTGCAAAACAAATTAAGTTTGTTGGAGTTCAACGCACGGATGAACTCCATCAAGAGCTCTCTAGGGCCAGTCCATACCACAAATAGGTCATCAGTGAATCTATACCACAAGAGAAATCGATGGTAGAAATCTTGCAAAGTCATCGTCCGAAAACACACTCCTTTCCCACCCCCCAAATAAATGTTGGCATACGAGGGTGCACATGAAGTCCCCATGGCTACCCCTTGTATTTTTAGGTAGCATTGGTTGTCAAATAAGAAAAAATTGCGGGTTAAGATGACCGCAATAGTGCCAAGATAAAATTGTTCAATGGCCAGGTATTGTGGTCCTGTTCCATTAGGAAGGATTCAGCCATTGAGACTCCCTGCTCGTGGGGGATACTGGAGTACATAGCCTCAATATCAATCACCACGAGGAGGGAGTCCCGAGGGATCTGAATCCCCTCAGTATGCTTCAGTAAATCTGTTGTGTCACGTATATAGGACGGTAGTCGCAATACGTGAGGCATCAGAAAACTATCAACAAATTTGCTGGCATTGTCTGTTAGAGACCCAATGCCCGAGGGCATGCCAGATTTTTATGTGTTTTGGGAGCGTATAGAAAGTTGGGGTCCGAGGATGTTTAATTAACAGATACTGGAGAGTATCCTGATCTATCAATCCATTCCAGAACGCTCGGGTACACAATTCCCGAAATTCCTGTATGAAGTGTACAATGGCTGCCTCTGAAATCGGTTAGAACGTCTCTGCACATAGATCGATATTGGTCATGAGTCATTATAACAATATTACCACCCTTGTCTGTGGGTTTGATGACTATGTCCATTCGGGTTTGTAATGTTTTCAGGGCATGTGATTGTTGGGCTGTCAGATTGGGCCTAATTTGGTCCCATCATTGTCGCTTGAGATCTCTGATTGCCTGTTGGAGAAAGGTCCAGACAGTCGGGCACGTCATTAGGTCCGGGAATTTATTAGATTTGGTTTTAAATTTAGGGGTAGAAGGGGGGCGGACCGGGCCCCCGGCGCAGCCACAGGAGCAACAGACGACGACTGTGCTCCGGAGGGTGCACCAGGGGCGCGCCCACAGCGTCCTCCCCCGATCCCTCATCGTACAATAGCATAAGATCCCTGAGCGCACGAAACTCCTCCATAGTGAAGTGTCTCGTGCGATCGGTGAGTTCACGTTCAAGGTTGGTGTTTTGTTGGTCTCTGTCAAAAATATACCAAAATGTCAAGTTGCGAGCAAATAAGTATAGGTCTTTTATGGTGTCGGTTACCCATAATGAATCCCTCTCCGGAACTAGTGTTCTGGCAAGCTAAGTCTCTACGAGATCGATTGACCACCAGTCACTATCGTACACCAGACCAGGCTCCCCGGGGATGACGTGACACCTCACCATGTGGTGGTTGCTCCAGATGCCCTTGGGTTGCTGATGTACGTATATATACACTACCAAATGGCGAAATATTTTCGCCTAGGTTTTCAGCCAATTGTAATACTACCGGAGTGATCTATCTCATGATGTGTGAGTGCCGTGCTTTGTATGTGGGGAAAACCATCAGGGAACTTCAGCAATGTATAGGAGACCACTTCTACTACTCCACCAATGGAAAACTAACTACTATTGGCCGACACATCGGCCTTTACCATAAATTAAACCCTTATGTTGTTCAATTTCTTGTACTGGAGGTGGTGCCTCCTGACTCCAGGGGAGGTGATCGCGACAAAATCCTTTTACAGCGTGAGACGCTGTGGATTGAATGCCTTAATGCTGTCACCTCGCCTGGACTCAATGAGGTGAATTCATATATAAACCCTTCCTTTAAACGTGTTTATTATCTTCCAGTGGTGGAAGTGATAGACGTGGTCCTGTTATTCCCCTTTTCCTCCCCTCCATTTCAGGGCACTAGTGACGGTTTACTGCGTTCAGAGGCACCACTGTGTCCTGATATTGCTCTATTAACCTTAGCGTGAGCATGCCAATTTTTCCTTGGCTGCTTCCACTCTTTTCGTCCATTCCCTTCTCTGACTGCCTGACTTGTGGGTCCCAGGGTTGACATAATTTATCCCGGACCATGATTACACTGGTTTATCCTGCCCAAATTAAATATGTCTAGATGAATCCTTGCTGTTATTACTGTATGAGATCCAATTCTTGGATAGCACAAAATATGTTTATATTGATTATTCATATTAAATTCTCATTCAATAGCTTTGTATGTATAGTTTATCCTTGTTTGGTTTGCACGTATGTCAACTTTGACACTAGGTGGCCGTGGTGCATCTCTGTCTCCCTCGGCAGAAGTGTAGTGACCCTGGAGCGATCCTGTGTCCGCATCCAGCATGACACAGCGCTCTTGCGCAGTCCAGGTCTCGGGCTCTTCCGCCCTTTGGACCTGGCTGCGAGTAATGCGTGCACAACCTACCCTTGCACACACGCATTACGGGCCATTGGACCGAGTGACTTCCCACGCGGCCAACGGCCCGCGTGTGCGCCGCTCGGTTGGGCATTTAAGCAGGACGCCCCTGCTTGATAGATGGATGGAGAGGATCCCAGGGACTTCCAGGAACTCGGCACTGCACTGGTAAGCGTCTATGTATCTATTTATACTGAAACAGTAGTGACAAGAAGCACATGGTGGTTCACTACCATGTGCGCTGACACTGGCTATATAGACTCACCTTCACTTTTCTTTATCCCAGGCCCCACTCATTAGTCCGGTGATCCGGCGCTGGGGCCACCTAGTTGTGAATGTTGACAGCATTCCTATTAGCTACCAGTGGTGCCGTTGCTAACCCCCGGGACCAAAACTGTGCTTTTTATGTGCTGTGACCAGGTATGTGTATGAATCCCCTTATTGGCGCTGATGGTCTTGGTGTGGCCCCCTCACGTCACGGTATCCCTGACACCTCTGGTGGTGGACCCAGCCTGGTCTGTACTTTCCTGGCCTGTTTCCCCCAGTCTCCCCTTTCCCTTCCCCTTGCCTTCTTTTCCCTTCTCTCCATTCTCATACAGGTTATGATTAAGCGGACCATAGATCCGTGAAACGCGTAAACCTTTTGCTTTTTGTATCCTCTGCCTGATTATTCACCCACAGTTCACATTAAATACCACTATATATTTTTTCGAACATTGGAGTGCGGTCCTTCCTTTCTTCAATTTTATGTCGATTTGAATTAGCGGTTCCAGACCTGCACCTGATCTCTCGGAGAAATCACTGATGCTTCTCACCTGTAGCGGGCTGTTCTCTCTCTCTGCTGTTCAGTCTTGGTGTGGCCCCCTCACGTCACAGTTTCCCTGACACCTCCCGTGGTGGACCCAGCCTGGTCTGTACTTTCCTGGCCTGTTTCCCCCAGTCTCCCCTTTCCCTTCCCCTTGCCTTCTTTTCCCTTCTCTCCATTCTTGTTTTCCCTTTCCTGTCTCCCTTCTCTTCCCCCTCCTTTTTCTCCCTCCCTTCTCTCTCCCCTTTCCCCTTGATTTTTCCTTTCTTTTTCTTTCTCTCTTCCCCCCTTTCTCTAGGTTTTCCTCCCCCCCCTCCCCTTTCCCCTTCTGTCCTTCCTGTTGTCCCTTGCCCCCCCTCTTCCCCCCGCGTTGTCCTTATTCCTTTCTTGTCTATCCCTTTTGGCCCTTCCTCTTCCCTTTCCTATTGCCCCCTTCCTACCCTTCTATCCCTCCTGTCCTTTTCCCTCCCCCTTCCTGTCTTCCCCTTTCCCCTCCCCCCCCTCCTTTTGGATCTCTTTCCC
>BLSH010345484.1:1214064-1224596 GCA_018402905.1 Glandirana rugosa | reverse complement strand
CCCACTCCCACCCATTGATACACACATATGTAACTGTAATCCTGTTTTAGCATAGGAACTTATTTATCTCCATACACATCACCCCATTTCTGCCGATGAGGGACGCAATAGTGTATCTAGGCCATACCTAGTCTGACTCAAAATTCGAGTAAGCCAAGCCATACCTCTATCTCCTTTTGATGCTGTGTTGACTGTGTTATACATTTATGTTGATGATTATTAATTGTGTATTTTAAACTACTTAGATATCCCTCCTGATGAAGCGGTAACCCGCAAAACATGTAGAGGTTACGATATCTATGTCCTGACACCATTCAAACCTCTTCCTCCCTCCCTGCTGATACGGGTGTGATGTAGATTGGTGTATTTAGGGATTTTATGATCTATGCCTACTGTCATTTTTGTTTTTTAATTGAATGTATCAATAATAAAATCGTGACATACATTTTAATTCTGATGTTATACGTTGTATTTCTGGGGTCGTGATAGTCCAATCCCTCCAATCAATTCTCAGGGTATAGGCTGGGGACCTTTTACCCTGATTTACAATATACTGTTCATTATGGACGAGACACTCTAACTTTGCTTTACCCCCAATTGGTCTGCTGAGGTACTATATCTCACACTACCTTTAGCTTAGTCACCATGGTGGGTAAAACCTATTGAGGGCAGTAATCCACCCTTACAAGTGCTGGGAACATAGATGCCAAAATGGGCTACACCTAAGGGCCCAGTGTGCAGGCCAGGTCTCCTGAAATGTTTTGACTGTGAACGCATCATCAACGGGTGAATGTGCCATACAGTGTACACAGAAAATAGAAAATTGATTGGATGAGGAAGAATTTTTTTGAAATAGTTTTTTTAGCCTTCTAGCCATTTTTAATCTTTAGATTTTAACTATGCTATCAATTCTAATGAGATTATGCAATCTATAGTGTAAAATGTTATTTCCTCTATAAAAATAGAAATATATCTGTAATTGTTTTATTCTGTAATTTCTAGTACAATTTCCAAAAATATACTCTTCATTTAAGTCACACATGAAGTACATGGCCAACGATATTTACTAAAAGCCAAAGTATCATACCTTAAAAGGATGGTTCCTTTCGGCAATAGGGCTAATTGGAAGTGAAGCTGTGCTACTTGCTGGGCTCATCTCAGTGCTCTGTAAGTGAAATAGACAAAACAGGTGTTTACTCTTTCAATATAAACATCAAAGAGCATACAGAAGAGACAGAAAAGATAGATTGCTGTTCAAATGCTTGAACAAACAGCAACTTAGATCAAATTTATATCAGTATCTTGTGCTTTTACAGCTTCTTTTGGTTGGTGTACATGTTATAGTGCCATTCAGTCAAACAAATGCTAAAGTCCTTTGACAGCTTGTCTACACATTCCTAGGAGGATTGTGATAGCAGCAAAACCAAAAGATAAAGTTGTCTACAATGTACAAATATTGTAATGTGACATCAAGGGGATATGGTTAATGTGAAGAGTAAGAAATTCTATCCAAGGGAAAATCCACCAATGCAAAAATATGTGACATGCAACAGATGGGTGCAAACAAGTAAAACACATACATGATACTATCTGAATGCGAAAAGGGCACAAATTGCTGTTGTATAATAAAAACAGCAAGAAATATTTGTGTAAACAATACAAACTAAACTATGCATGCAGTTAAATGAAACATTAGCTCGCAGTGTATTTCTTTCTAGTCGATCCGCAAACAAATATTTGCAATTCCAGATGGGCATAACCTTATAAGGCTTACGTGATAGAAGGGAGTGGGGCAATGGAAGACCTTGCAATTCAGACTGAGCATATAATCATAAAAGGCTTGAGGAGTAAAAGGGGGGACAGCGCAGCAAAGCAAAAGGTTTACAGAAAGGTAAAGCTAATTTCATTTTAGTTGTCTCTATCTTTGGATCTAGAGACTATTTTGGTTTTCAGGTATCATTGGAGGTAACCTCTGCTTTTTTCAACATATGCTCAAGGTTATAAGAGAGAAGAGCTGGCAACTCCAAAGTCCTTGAAAAAAAATGGCAAACAGCTGACGTGTTTCGGGGTGACCCTTAGTCATAACTAAGTCATATGCCCAAGGTTAGTTGCCCAAGTTTGCAACATGTGTGCTTTCATATGCATAACCAAGAGCATGGAACCTTAAAGCACCCACCATTAACCCAGTTATATAACTAAATGCTTTATTATGCACAATATATACCTATTAAAACATTTACCCACAATTGATTTCTATCACAGTAAAACAGACAATTTCTAAAATCACCTAGGAAATCCAAACCTAAAATTGTGTACATGATTGTGCACTGATTTGATAATATAATTATATATAATTTGTATATACTGCAAATGTTACTTAGCTCCCATTTTCATGTACAGAAGGCTTTTGAAAGAAAACAATGGGCTAGCTTGCCTAAAATGTGTAATGTTTTCCAAATAATTAAAGGAAGCAACTAAAAACTTATAGGCCTAAATTAAAAAATAAAAAATAATGAAAAATGAAGGAAAATCAACAAAAAAAAAATCAGAAACAAAAAAGTAAGAAGAAAAGGGGATGGAAGAGATAATAAAGCTTAGGGTTAATTTGGGATAATATGAGTCTAAAAACAAAAGGAACATTTTAATATAATATTATCATTATTACTATTATTTTAATAATACTAATACTAATATAACAATGTATACAATTTATTTTTAACAATTACAGGCTTGCTGATACTGACACTATGTGCAGGACAAGTCTTTAATCTGTACAAAACTAAAATGCATTGTAACAACACTGTTACAATGAATTTAAAACTACTTCAGCTCTCTGGACATATGTAATACAGGGTCTGGAGAGTTTAAAGCCTAGTTTAACATGTAGCTTAAAGTGGATGTAAACCCGATTCATGAAATTTGAGCTAGGCACATATCTGTAGTGTTTTCTTATCTCTCTTCAAATCGATAAGTCCCATGGCTTTCTCTTGCTCCGTTCTTCTGTTATCAGCATGATAACTTCTGACAAGTTCTCAGAGACAGGAGATACAAGCAGCCTGAAATTTGTGTCGTGAGAGGTTGCTATAAATAGATTAGCACAACACTGGTCTATTCAGAGCACAGCTCTGCACATTACTTCCTTCCTTTGCCAATGTGGAGGTGGGGTATGTTCCTGTCCTCCACTCAGTTGTCTTGACTGTATGCCCGGACTTCACTCCCAGGGGTGAACAGGAAGAGAAACAGGAAGAGAAAATCTGTAACACGGTATGCACTTTCTAAAGAATAAAGCTGAAGACAGTAGATATATATGTAAAATTTATGTAGGGAGATTTGTTTCATTCCTGTGCATCTTATGTGTGTGTTTACATCCGCTTTAAAGAAAAAAATCAGCACAGAAAACCTTCTCTGACCCTGCCCTCCCCCACTGCAGCTACCATAATCTTCCAGTGCAGCAGGGGTTAATACAACTTAGATTCATAGAAGCTGTAGTAAGACTTCTATTAATAGAGCAGCTAGGCAGAAAGGACATGCATAGTCAGGCTCTCTTAAAGTAGTATTAACCCCCTCTGCACTGGAAAAGTGGTGGTGGGGCTGGGGGTCAGGGACAGAGGAAGATTTCATTTAAAGAAGAAGCATCAGCACATGGTCCATGTCCTACTGAATGTAAGTTATGTCCCTTGTGCTGATTTTTCTGTTTGTAATTTAAGCTATACTTAGTCTTTAAACAAAGTAATACCCCTTTTTGTACTTGCAGTGTATGACCCCCTCCACTGACACCCCCTTCATGGTTCCTGAGCTCTGACACTCCTCCCGAAAACCTGGGACCACAAAAAATATGTCTAGAATGGTGAGCAGGGGAAGCCAATCTCCCCTGTTTTGTATGAAGCTGTAAGTGTCATACCCCAGATTCTGTGGCTGGGAAAGTAACTAATCAAGCATGATCTGAGTTTGACTAGCTGCAGGGGAGGCATTAGAGATCCAAAAGACCCCTCATGTCTCCTTAAAGAGTACATATCACCTGTCCCACATGCATGAACCTTATTTATTTCTTCCTGGGTCAGCCCTCCTCTCTGGACAGAGGTGATGACGTTGATTTACTGCCGCTAAGTATGATAAAAGTCAAAAGAGCACACCAGAAGCTGAATCATATGATATTATGAGGTGCAATTATTTTTTCATATTCCAGTGTGTGATCGCAGTAATCTTATAGAGCAGATGGCGCTTGGAACCAAAGCAGACACCATCTACATTTTTTGCAGGCTGAGATTCTGAGTCATTCATCAAATAACAAAACAGGAAATGGACTAGCAGGACATCTATGATTGCAGGTTATTGCTGGTATTAACGTCAGAGAATATTGCGGATGTGCACCCTGAATGAAAATAAATACAGCATTGCCATATTTGATTGAAACGTACCTTTAATACATTCATTTTGAAATCCAATAAAAGTAAACCAATGTCCTGTGTCAAAAGTCAAACAAATGAACTGTAAAAAACATATTTTTTTACATATCTGCTGTAAAAGTTAGCAAGTATTTACATCTATAGGTTTCTTTAGCCTGTGAAGCTTTTACAAGTACAGGATGAAAAAAACAACTCAGCAGGTAGTCTGTATCCCCTGAGTCATTTTTAAACGCAACGTTTACTAGAGCATGCTTTTAACTGATCTGTTGTCAAGTGATATGGGTAACCGAGATGATGCCAGTACTTTTTGCTGTATTTATTTTAACAATAATATCAACATTAATACTGTCAGAGTGCAGCATTATACATAAATATAATGAAAATTCTAAAATAGTCCATAGATAAACACCACTAGTGTCCATAAGATGAAAATCATAAATATTAAAGTGCTTTCATGCAGTCCACCACCAATGGTAATATTAGCAGCTCACCTCTATTTGTGGACCCTTATATTAATGATCAAACTAGCTTTTACCCCTTACAAGGGGAAACAGATCATATACACATCAGTGGGTAAAGCTGCCAGATGGACCGATCCATTCCACAGAATTCACACTCTGATTTCTCCACTCTTGAAGAATGGACACATAGTGCTCTCTGCCAATACAATCAGTAATTTAATAAAGCTAAAAACACACTTACAAAATTAGCACTGAAACCCAGTGCTAATTATGCAGGCATAGGCTTGTGATAAATGATACAAGCTGAACCAATCATCAGAGATTAGAGCAGCATTGGCCACGGGTGATGTCATGCTACTTCCTTCCCTCCTCCGCTGAAGAAGTTCCAGTCTATGGAACACAACACATATGGAACGGAATGAAATATATTATTGCTTAGTGTGGGAATTGATATTTTGACCCTTGGTGTTCAGCTGCTTTTTATGTCATTTTAATTTGGTTTGCGCTGATTGATTTTTCCTATATTCAATGATATAAACATCTATGCATTTCAAATATGTGACATATTTGGTATATAAGATCCCAACAACAATCCATTAATCCATTATCTTATTTTCCTACAACATTCAACAACTGATCATAAATCAAGTAGACCAACATAAAGTTCAATTCTTATAAATACCTAACTAGAATAAGAAGAGATATAAAGAACATAATATAATCAGTGTAGGTCATCCATTAGTTTGATATACTGTATATTTAGTGCTTTCTAGAAGTTGTAGTCCAATAGCCTCTGTAGAACTACTGGTTACTATTGTTTACTTACTAAGATTACTCTGAGGTTGCCCCTTTATTAAGTTCTATTAGTGTAATTTGTGATATTTCTACAACTACTATAGATGGTTCCCTTCATGCTTACATATACTGTCAATTGCTTTGAATAAAATCACCTGAATGTGCCTTACAAAATGACTGTTGACAGCTGTCAACAATTTGATCCATTTCTCTGGAAATTTGCAAGTTAGTTACACATGAATATTTCCAAAAATGACATACACATCAAGTTCAGAAAATGGTTTACTACCTTGACTTTCAAAGGATGCATCACTTTAATCATTTTTATTTTGGATTTTGTGGGGTAAAAAAGGAAACACTTAACTAAAAGCAGACTTAATTTCAGTACATAGAACAATATTATTATTACTCCCCTTCTAAATATGCAAAGCGTCCAAAGCACAGCATCCTTAATTATGCAGCACTGTGCAGCTGGGCAGACTACCTATTGTATCTCATTTAGAAACTTGTGCTAGTTTAATGAGCACCAGTAAAAATAATTTCAGTTCATGCTGTGCTAGTGCTATACTATGTTATCTCTTGTCCAATGCGGAATCTGCCTGCCTTGGTTTTCAATGAGAAATACATTTGATGGATGCCAGAACCATACTGCAGTAAAACTGAAATCCTTCATTTACCCTTGATTTTGGACTACAATATATCAGGCACAAAATTAGATACATCATCATCAGTATCATTAACACCCTATGCTAGTGTAAAAAAAAAAAAATTAGTGTCGGTGAAACATGGCTACCCTGGTATACTTTGTACATGGCTGGTCTGATGTACTTTGATAAAACTTGGGTATTCCAAAAAGTGAACCCACTTCTAAATGTTCTTAAAACCATACCTTATTCACACACAACATGGTAGCTTAGTGGTTCATTTCTAGCCCTCAATACCCACTCACACAGCATATTTCCTCCACTATTTGATGGAGGCAGCACAGCATTTATTAGCAGCCTATAAATTAACATTAATTGCTTTGCCTGTGAGCCTTTGAAAGGAAATAACAAACATAATTAGGAGACCTTAAGAGCTGGAAATGAGTACAGCTATGAGTCATACACGGCAATGAATGAATGAAAGAATGACTGGAAAACCCAGGAGGCAAGCATGGTCTACTACCTACATTTAATGCCTATATATACAACTAGCAGAACTTGGCAATTTGGCCAACTGGTTTAGTTATATGTAAAAATTATGAAGCAGAGAAGATAGTTCACAAGTTAAAGAAGCTACGGTGAGAAAAAATGTAAGTTTACTGACTTCTTTTTACAAAATTTAAAGGAACCTCATAATACCAAGTATTGTTTCATGCCACAACACCAGCATGTTGAGAATATGTCGCCTGGCATGATTCAGAAAGAGAAAGGGTGCGCGCTTGTCACTCCCCCCCTTTCCTGGTCTGCCAGGCTGCATACTGGGATAAGAGTCTGTTATGGACATTTGTCGGGCCCTGAAGGGTCTGGTATGAATAATTGGGGAAACCCCATGCCACTTTTTTAAAACTATCCCTGTCCCTTTGCCCAAATGGCCAATTACCCAGCTATGTAGTGAATGGGGTTGGTGACGTCACTGGTTAAGGACTCAGCAGTGCCTGCACCTGTCCGCAACCTTGAAACCTTAACAATCGCTGACAACAGGAGACTGTCATGTATGAGAGCAGCAGTAAAAATACTATTATTTATGATGTGTGGCTCCTGCTGAATAGGTGAATGTACAGGCATTCATTCAAAGTGCTGAACAGCTAAGCTTTAGTTCAAACTTTTGTTTGGACTGAACCTTAAAATAATCCCTAATCTTTATCTACCATTAGTCAGATTGGATACTTTTATGTGTTAATGTAGTTAAGTCCTAGTCATTTTTTCTTTTGAATAACGTTTTTAAGTAGAATAAGCTACAAAAAGATTTGTCTATCTAAGCTGTTTAATTCTACATCCATACATGAGCATCTTCTAGTTGATTTTGCCTGACCAGTAATTTTGTCTACCCCTGGGATCTCTAATTTCATTGCTGCAGGAAAGCATTAGTGTATTCTACATGCTGTGACATAAACAATAGATTGAGTAACATCATTGTTTGCAATTTTGAAAGCTGCAGATTTTCTATTCTCATCTCTTTAATATTGCTTTTACAGTATGAATACATATGAATACACATGATTTATGGATAACCTAAGAAGGGAACTTATATGATTTAAACATGTTGATGGACTAAATGAGAACCAGTCTCCAACTGTCATCTGTAATAATCTGAATCTCCACTCTTGAAATCAAAACTTTACCTATCTGGGGTTGCTTTTTATTTTATTACTTACTTATTTTCTCTACCTGCCAGAGAAAAAGTGTCAGGTTAAATGACTTTCTATAAGGGAATCACATCTCCTTTCTGAACTTGGCAATGAAAACAGATACTGAAAAATATGTCATTATCAGTAACAAGGTTACTGTCAGAATTACATGAAAGAAAACTGAAAGCTTTGTTAATTTGTGGGCCCTGTCCTCCTTTCACAACTTGGTCAGAAAGCTTTTTATCAGTAGAGCTTAAGTAGGACACAGGACATCTTCAACAATCCTTACAACATGACACTGGGCTCATATTCCTGCTCTGACATGAAGAAAATACAAGTGAATAATTGCATACAAACCTATGAACAGAATCAGATAAATGCCCATGCCTAAGTGGTTCTCTTTAAAAAGGTGCCCAGATGTGTATACTATCCAACTATCCACAGGGCACGGGACTTTTACTTTAATGAGAAAACACAGAATTCAACTTTTATCACCTCGAAAAAAGTATTTTTTTTTATTTATTTATTATTTTATATTAATTTTGTTTTGTTATGTTTTTTGCTATTCTATGTATATTGCTAGACATTTTTAATATCTAATATAAATGCTCTGCCACTAACCATGAATGCAATCCTACTCCCTTATGATTGGCTATTCCTAAGAGAAAGACTACACAGCTATAACTGACAGCTAGCTGGGGGCCCCTGACAGTTCTCACATTACATTTACATAAATAAAACATTTGTTTTAGATGCATGGAACTTAGCAAAGCTGTGTATTGCTTGAAGGAGTTGCAAAAAAATCTAAAGAGCTTGAGGAAAGCACGTCTTTTTTGCAGACTGAACAGCAGCAGACGTGAAACTTAAATTAAAACAGAGAGAGTGACAAGTTACCTAGAGCAAATAAAAGAAACAGAGAAAAATGTAGCAATTACCATCTAATCCTGACAAATATGTATTTGTAAATGAGGCTGTAACAGTCCTGCGTACAAAGATGAGGCATAGCTGTGTGTGCAGAAGCCATTTTGTCATGTCTCAAGCTCACCTCTGCCATGTAGGTATGTGGAGGGCAGCTCACAGTGACCTTGCCCCCCACATTTTTCTTTCAGTTATCCAATATAAAAACTGGTGACTGAGGCCAGACATCCCTTATCAGTTTCCCAATACACATCTCCGGGTCCATAAAACTGTCTGCCTAGTGCTTCAGTGACTAGAAGGTTAACATCTGTTGTAAAAAGCTCAATCCACATAAGGTGAAGCCAGTTTAGCAGTCTAATCCTGAAATGTCAGCATGTGTAATAACTTCCAAAATAATAATAGCTCAGACATAATATGGTCATATTTAGTTTCCTCTGATAATTTGTAACGTTTCAAGTCTAGACAACCCTATGTCAGCTCATATGGGGAACCACTAGTAACACATCTTCCTCCAAGATAAATTAGACATTGGAAAACTGTCATGTTTATATTTGTTGTAATGCAACGTTCATGTTGAACCATAATATTGATGTTGGCAGTCTGTAAACACTAGAGATGCAGAAATATGAATATATATCATAAACTGTACCTGGAACATGGTCATGAAATGGGGACTTCCCAGAGACCAACCCTCTGACGCTTAATTGGTCAAAAGGCTATCTGTCAACACCCCTTTGATCCCAAAGAAAAGGGAGATGCCAGGGCCAGTTTGAGAGTTCTCCTTTTACCATCAAACCAGGAACATCTGCAAGTTGAGACTCATCGACCAAGCTCTGTTCAACCCAAGGACATTGATTGCAATTATCTTTCCTCCTTAAAAATACCTTATCTCTTTTTTTGCTGTATTATGTCTTTATTGCTTTGAAATACCTTTTTTTCTGTAAATATTTTATTTGCACCAATTTTGACCTTTTCATTGTTAAAACTTTATTTTGAAAAGTGTTAACCTTGTCCCTAAAGCTCTTAATGCAAGCTATAAATGGACCTGGCTCTTGAAGAAGTGCTACTTTTTAGAATAAATCATCTGAATATACTTGTCTGTGGTGACAGTGTGTGTTACAGGTGATTATTCTAAAATCATAATTGGTATTGCTAAATTGGTGGGGAGTCCTGATGCTCTGGATCAAAGGTCAGTGGGCAGGGATCTGATACCCGTGTTTGTCACAGAGGCTACTAGTGGTCAAAGTTATCATTGCTATATGCCAATGTCTTCACTTTTCCATTCCCCACAGATGCAGAAACGTAGCAGCTACTATTAATAAAATACACAAAAGGTTTAAGACTTAGACGGTAAGGTCTACTAATACTTTCTAAATCCACCGATACTTTAATCCTAAAAGTAAAATTAAGAAGATTTATTAAGAACATTTTTAAGGATTTTAATTAGAGAGTCTAACCAACCTTAAGAAACAATTAAATAATAACTTAGGACCAAAGTCCGAAAAAAAAGATCGACGATGCAAAGACGTAGACACCCCTTACCTTTTCACTTCTGTAACCGTATATCGTTACTATTGAAACTGGTGATCATCGGAGACACTGTTTGTGCCCATAGTCTAG
>BLSH010345484.1:1187039-1207189 GCA_018402905.1 Glandirana rugosa | reverse complement strand
ACCGATTGTAATTGTCTTCACACCGAACTTACATGTCATAGTATGTTTTCACGAATGTGGGAGTATAAAAACATTATAAAATAATATAGAAAAGTACATTGTTGTGATTTCTTTACTGTGAAACGATGTTCCATTTCAGCACTCACATGTCGAACATATTGTCACATTTAAACGACAGGAGAGTTTGTGAGTTGTGTGTCGGTAAGTAAAACCGTTGTTGTCACTCATGTGGGATTCACTTTTACAGGTTTAACCTGGTTTTCACAGTTATAAAACACACCGGTTGTAATAAAAGGTCGTGACGGAATTGGGAGAACCCGTACCTCAAGTTCATGGAGGAGTGGAAGAGGACTCCGGTGGCAACCTGTGAAGCTCTGGTGAACTCCATGCCCAAGAGGGTTAAGGCAGTGCTGGAAAATAATGTTGGCCACACAAAATATTGACACTTTTGGTCCAATTTGGACATTTTCACTTAGGGTGTACTCACTGTTGTTGCCAAAATGAATGGCTGTGTGTTGAGTGTTTGAGAGGACAGCAAATTTACACTGTTATACAAGCTGTACACTCACGACTTTACCTTGTAGCAAAGTGTCATTTCTTTAGTGTTGTTACATGAAAAGATATAATAAAATATTACAAAAATATGAGGGTGTAAGCACTTTTGTATGATACTGTACATTCAAGCCACACTTCTGTTAATGTTAGCCATTATAAAAAAGTGGAATAACAAATTTCAGGCAGTCTCTGCCCATTGGACATGCCTCTCTAACATATTTCACCCAGCTGGGGTTTAATTGTAGTAGATTGGACCAAGCCCAATCCAGGTGAAGTGCATCAAAGGGGCAGAACCAACAGATGGAGACTGACAGAGAACAGTATTTTCACTATTTCATATGGTTAACTTGTCTTGAAAGGTACAGGCAGGCAACTTACACAGACAGTCTGCAAAAACCCTGCATTGCACCCATAAAAAAACATTTTTTCCTGCAAAAAGATGTGCATGTATTACTTTTTTTTTTGCAAAGGTGAGCTTATCTTTTAAAACTTCTGCTTAGCCAGCCTTATAATTCACACTCCACTGTCTCACATGCAGCACAAAGAAATAGGTTTCCTTTAACTGCTTCCCAACCATGTTATACACTATAACCAAAAGACAGCTACAGTATGGCTCTCCAGTTCTGGGAGGGAGTCCATGGACATCGTCCCAGAAGTGCACCTCCCAAGCACCCCCTGGGGCGCACATTATGAGCTCTCTATAACTGCTGTGTCCATCAGACACAGAACATCATGGATCGGGACATGGACATTGGCCCTCCTGATGGCAATCTAATCACAACCATCACACAATGTAAACAATAGCATGTGCCTCTATAATGGCTCTCCTCTTCTCATACAGAGAGCTCAGTGAGGAGAGGGAGAGAAGATTGCTGCAGCCTGTCAGGGATCTGTGTGTAGCTGCCGATTTACTGTGCAGCTACACACAGATCCCACACAGTACAGTCATCTTTAAACAGTCCACCAAGCGTCATTTTTCACAGTGTCCAAGTCTTTCCATCTTTCACAGTGTCTATCAACATATGTACCAGTGTCCCATCAACACCTGTCGCAGTATACCAGTACACATCAAAACCTGTCATAGTGTAGTAGTGTCCCATCAACATCTGTTACAGTGTACCCATGCACAAAAACATCTGCCACAATGTACTAGTGCACAAAAACATCTGTTCTGGTGTACCAGTGCACATCAACATCTGCAATAGTGTCCCATTGCAACATTAACTTTTGTCAATATCCAACTGCAACATCTGTTGGTATCACTAGTGGACCGTCAACATATGTTGGTGTCCCCAGTGGACCATCAACATCTGTCACAGTGTACCAGTACACAAAAACATCTGCCACAGTGTACCAGTACACAAAAGCATCTGTCACAGTGTACCAGTGCACTTCAACATCTGTCACAGTGTACCAGTGTCCCACCAACATCTGCAATAGTGTCCCATTACAAAATCAACATCTGCGTGTCAGGAACCATGGATCAGACAAAGACAGAAGTGCAGTAAAATCACACTTTTTAATAAAATGGTAGGTAAAATGTTATAGTCAGAGTAAACGTGGTCAAAACATAGCTAGGGTTGGGTAACCAGAACGGATAGTCAGAGCAAGCCAGTGAAACAGGAGTCCAGTGATCAGTGAGGTTAAGCAAACGGAATGCAGAGTCAGGAGCCAGGAGAAGAGTCAGCCGAGCAGGGTCTTGAATACAGGAACCAGAAGGGAATGTCAAACAAGTCTTTCAGAGGAACACACAGCAGAGATTTCTCCAGATGATGACCAAGGCGAAGGCATCAGCAATCTGATCCAGCCAGTTTATATAGCAGCAGAGCTGGCTTAACGAGGCAGGATATGGTCATTATGTGAGAGAGTAGAAGCTGAGACTGGAAATTAAACCTCAGCTGAGCAGCTTGCTCTGAGAAGGGAGAGCTGAGCCCAGCCCTGACAGTACCCCCTCCTCGACCCCCCCCCCTTGGGGGGCCATCAGGTTTGAGAGGAAACATCTATGGAAATCATGGAGAAGGACAGGAGCATGTATGTCTGAGGATGAGACCCAAGAACACTCCTTCAGACCGCACTCCTTCCAATGAACCAGGTATTGTATGCGCCCACAGAACCTACACGAGTCAATGATAGATTGTATTTCATACTCCTCTTGGTTTTTGACCTGAACAGGATGAGGACATGGTACTGAGGTGGTGAAGCAGTTGCATACCAAAAGTTTTAACAAGTAGACATGGAATACATTATAAATTTGCACATTAGAAGGCAGGTCTAAAGCTTAAGCCACTGGGTAGACCTTGCAGAGAAAACAGAAAGGCCCAATAAACCGTGGTGCCAGTCTCAGTGAGGGAACATGTAGTCAGAGGTTGCGAGAAGACAGCCAGACCCTCTCCCCAACTTAGTAAGAAGGCGCAGGTAGGCGTATGTGGTCAGCAGGGCATCTGTACCTATCATTGGGACGTTGCAAAGACTCCTGGTCCTGTACCCAAGTGGAATGAAGACCACGGAGATGCTCCACCAATGCAGGAATGCTATGAGAAACAAATGAGTCAGACAACATGGCTTGCTGGAAACCATAATTCACCATAAATGGAGACAATCGGGAAGCGGTATTGATGGCACTATTGTGAGCAAACTCTGCCCAAGGTAACAGGTCAGACCGGTTGTTATGGTGGTCAGAAATATAGCAATGTAAAAATTGTTCCAAGGACTGGTTGGCTCATTCTGTGGCCCCATTGGACTGCGGTTGATACGCAGAAGAGAAGGAAAGCTGAATTCCCAACTGTACACAAAAGGCTCGCCAAAACCTGGACACAAACAGGCTACCCCTGTCCCAGACGATCACCTTGGGAAGCCCATGTAAGTGAAAGAACTCCCGAGCAAAAATGGATGCCAGTTCCTTGGACATGGGCAATTTCTTAAGTGGAATACAATGTGACATCTTTGAGAACCGGTCAACCACCATAAGGATAACTGTGTTACCCTGCGAGCTAGGTAACTTCAAATTAAAAAATCCATAGACAGGTGGGTCCAAGGCCGCTTTCCATTGGGTATGGGTTGTAGAAGACCTACTGGAAAATGTTGTGGTGTTTTGTTCTGAGCACACACGGAACAGGCTGCTACAAAGGCGACTAAATCAGTGGGGAGACTAGGCCACCAGAACTGTTGGGAAATAGCCCAAATGAGTTGATTCTTCCCTGGTAGACCAGCAGCCTTAGGAGAATGGTAAGTCCAGAGCACAGCAGTGCAGAGATTCTCTGGGACAAAGCAGTGGTCCCAAGGTTTCTCAGGAGGAGCATGGATCTGAGCAGCAAGGATCTTGTCACCCAAAGGTGAAGTGAGACTGGCATGAATCATAGCCAGAATACGATCATGAGACATCATAGGAGCGGGAACTGACTCCACCTTGGAAGCGGAGGAAAACTGTTGGGACAATGCATCGGCCCTTACATTCTTAGTACCGGGTAAGAATGAGACTATGTAATTAAAGCTTGACAAGAACAGAGCCCATTGCTCCCTCTTGGGGGAGTTGTGTTTAGTCTCAGACAAGAATGTGAGATTCTTGTGGTCAGTGAAAATGAGAACAGGAACAGTGGTACTCTCGAGGAAATGCCTCCATTCTTTAAGAGCTAAAATGATCGCTAACAACTCTCTGTCTCATAATTGCATTCCGCAGGAGAAAATTTCTTGGAAAAGTAGCCACAAATATGCATAGCGCTTTCGGAGGTGTGACAGAAGGGCACCAACTTCAGTCTTGGATGCATCAACCTCAAGGATGAAGGGTAACGTAGTATCTGGATGTACCAACACAGGAGCAGAAAAAAGGCTGCCTTGAGACTTTCAAAGGCCTTAAAGTGGCAGTCCACCCTAACACTTAAATTCTCCCCTACAATCATTCATGTGAGCTAAGTTCAGCCTTATGCCTCAAAATGAAAAAATCCCAGTTTTCCTCCCTTTATTTTACAGTATCCAGTGCCATCACATGACCTCAATTCTACTTCCTCCTGAGAGTAAAATCAGCCAGTGGCTGTGGTTGCTGAAAGCTAGTGACATCACTTCCAGGGAGGGACACTGTTCCTGTGTAGCTTGTGTGGGCTTATAGAGGATGGGAGGAGCTGATCATAGGATACATGGGGAGAACTGTCAGTGTAGCTGGAAGTACTCTGAGGTCTCATCTCACAGTCTATTATACACTAAAGGAACAGTACAGGCAACAACACTAAGTCTACGTTTCCACTAGTGTGACTTTGGACACAAAGTCGCATGACAAGTCACAGCTCATTGATTTCAATGGCACCCGTTCCTATCTATGCGACTTTGAAAATCAGCGACTTTTGAAAAGGTACCTGCACTACCTTGATGTGACTTTTGATGTGACTTTGTACCTAAGAGTGTAAAGTTGGATCAAAGCTGCACCCAAAGTCACATCAAAGTTGCACTCTAAGGCACATTTCACATTTGTGCAACTTGGGACTGCAAAGTCGCCTGACAAGTCTTACCCCATTATTTCCAATGAGTACCATTCATATCTGTGCAACTTCAAGTCACATTGACTCCAAAGTAGTCCCTGCACTACTTTAGTCTGACTTTGATGCGATTTGGGGTCAGTAGGCATTGCTTACAATCATATCAAAATCGCTGCAAAAAATTGTGGCAAAATCGTGCAACTTTCAGGTCACACAAGTGTGAAAGGGGCCTAAATAGCGTAAGTTTGGGGTCATAATAGTGGAATAGTGACTTGTAATGTGACTAGGTGTCCAAAATCGCATTACAAGTCACAGCCCATTGATTTCAATGGCACCCGTTCCCATCTATGTGACTTTGAAAATGAGCAACTTTGAAAAGGTACCTGCACGACTTTGTTGCAAATTTTGGTGCAACTTTGATCCAGAGAGTATAAAGGTGGATCAAAGTTGCCCTCAAAGTCGCACTCCAAAGTCTCACTCTAGCCTTATGCTATGTTTCCACTAGTTCAATTCCAAAGTTGTGCGACTTTGAGTGCAGCTTTGATACAACTTTACACTCTGGATCAAAGTCTCATCAAAGTAGTGCAGGCACCTTTTCAAAGTTGCTGATTTTCAAAGTTGCATAAATGGGAATGTTTCCCATTGAAATCAATGGGCTGTGACTTGTCATGCGACTTTAAGGCTCCGTTTCCACTAGTGCGACTTTGGACACATAAACTCATTACTCACATGTAATGAGCAATAGAAATGTATCTGTACACAGTGCCCATCACAGTGCCATGCAGAAACCAACATGTTTTGTTCTACACTGTAGACAATCTGCAGCATGCTGCATTGTAATCCATATTACCGTTCCTAAAAAACAGAGTGTGTTCTGTGCTGCTGGAATCATGGAGAGCAGAACATATTTCCAAAGCCTGTCATCCCCTGCTCCCTTCCTCTCTCTCTCTCTCTCTCTCTCTCTCAGGGGATCATATTTTGTGAAGGGGAGGAGGGGTGGGGCTGGGCGAGACTGGGCAGGTCTAGCCATGTCTGTCTAAGAACGAGGGACAACCTTTTCAGGAAGTGGAAGATAGCTTAGCAAATTCAGATAACAGGAAATAGAGTTGTCCCTGAAGAACAGGACTTGGCTGATTGTCTGGCTTAGATTAGACTTTCTATGCGAAACAATCAGCTAGCCAGAAAATGAATAATATCAAATATAAAGATATTTAACATACTATTCATAGGAAAAAATTATTTTTTGACTGGACTTCCACTTTAATGGACTCCAGAGACCAATTCTGTGGGTTACCATTCTTTCTGGTCATATCAGTCAGGGGTTTGACCAGAGACGAGAAGTTACAAATAAACTTCCGATAATAGTTGGCAAAGGCAAGAAAACGTTGAAGTGGATGTAAACCCATGAGTCGGGGCCATTGTAGAACTGCCGATAGCTTCTCTGGGTCCAAAGAAAAATGAGCAGTGGAAATGACATAACCCAGGAATTTAACCTGTTCATGATGGAACTCGCACTTCTCCAATGTACAATACAGGTTATCTTTCAGCCTCTGAAGCACACGACAGACATCTGTGTGGTGACTTTCTAGGTACTTGGAATATATGAGGATATCGTCGAGATATACCACCACACATTGCTGCAACATTTCTCGGAGGACATCATTGATGAATTCATGAAAAACTGCAGGAGCGTTGCAAAGACCAACTGGCATTACGAGGTATTCGTAATGGCCTGTCCTGGTATTAAACGCAGTCTTCCACTCATTTCCCTCCTTGATCCTCACAAGATTGTATGCCCCTCTCAGATCAAGGTTCGTGAAAACCGTTGCTCCCTTGAGGCGGTCAAATAACTTTGTAATCAATGGAATCGGATAAGCATAATACAAGGTCTCAGTTCATAGAAATATTAGATAAATGGGGATGGCGCTGCTATAACTTTATAATCAAGGTGACTGAATAAATTCAAAGTATTGGTGCTAATGTAAGCAGTGTATCTGCAAAAAAATGTATATATCTTTTGTGTAAAATATGCAAATTATCATCAAGTGTTATATGCTTCCATCATCAAATTAATAATACATTAAAATACAATAACATATGAAAAATACCACCTATTAAAAGCGCTGAGTGTAAGTGCAAAAAAATATACAGTATCTCACAAAAGTGAGTACACCCCTCACAAGTTTGTAAATATTTTATTATATCTTTTCATGTGACAACACTGAAGAGATTACACTTTGCTACAATGTAAAGTAGTGAGTGTACAGCTTGTATAACAGTGTAAATTTGCTGTCCCCTCAAAATAACTCATGTTACTTGTTAGTGTTACAAGGTCTCAGATGTGAATGGGGAGCAGGTGTGTTACATTTGGTGTTATTGCTCTCACTCTCTCATACTGGTCACTGGAAGTTCAACATGGCACCTCATGGCAAAAAATTCTCTGAGGATCTGAAAAAAAGAATTGTTGCTCTACATAAAGATGGCCTAGGCTATGAGAAGATTGCCAAGACCCTGAAACTTAGCTGCAGCAGGGTGACCAAGACCATACAGTGGTTTAATATGATAGCTTCCACTCAGAACAGGCCTCGCCATCGTCGACCAAAGTAGTTGAGTGCACGTGCTAAGCGTCATATTCAGAGCTTTTCTTTGGAAAATAGACGTATGAGTGCTGCCAGCATTGCTACAGAGGTTGAAAAGGTGGAGGGTCAGCCTGTCAGTGCTCAGACCATACGCCGCACACTGCATCAAATTGGTCTGCATGGCTCTCATCCCAGAAGGAAGCCTCTTCTAAACGTGATGCACAAGAAAGCCCGCAAACAGTTTGCTGAAGACAAGCAGATTTAGGACATGGATTACTGAAACCTTGTCCTGTGGTCTGATGAGACCAAGATAAACTTATTTGGTTCAGATGGTGTCAAGCGTGTGTGGTGGCAACCAGGTGAGGAGTACAAAGACAAGTTTGTCTTGCCTACAGTCAAGCATGGTGGTGGGAGTGTCATGGTCTGGGGCTGCATGAGTGCTGCCGACACTGGGGAGCTACAGTTCATCGAGGGAACCATGATTGCCAACATGTACTGTGACATACTGAAGCAGAGCATGATACTCTCCCTTCGGAGAGTGGGCCGCAGAAAAGTATTCCAACATGATAACAACCCCAAACACACCTCCAAGAAGGCCACTGCCTTGCTAAAGAATCTGAGGGTAATGGTGATGGACTGGCCAAACATGTCTCCAGACCTAAACCCTATTGAGCATATGTGGGGCATCCTCAAATGGAAGGTGGAGGAGTGCAAGGTCTCTAACATCCACGTTGTCATGGAGAAGTGGAAGAGGACTCCAGTGGCAACTTGTGAAGCTCTGGTGAACTCCATGCCCAAGAGGGTTAAGGCAGTGCTGGAAAATAATGGTGACCACACACAAAATATTGACACTTTGGACCCAATTTGGACATTTTCCCTTAGGGGTGTACTCACTTTTGTTGCCAGCGGTTTAGACATTAATGGATGTGTGTTGAGTTATTTTGAGGGGACAACATATTTACACTGTTATACAAGCTCTACACTCACTACTTTACATTGTAGCAAAGTGTAATTTCTTCAGTGTTGTCACATGAAAAGATATAATAAAATATTTACAAAATTGTGGGGGTGTACTCACTTTTGTGAGATACTTTATATTTTTTTGCACTTGCAAGCTCAGAATATGACACTGAGCATGTGCACTCAACTTCTTTGGTTGACCATGGCAAGGCCTGTTCTGAGTGTAACCTGTCCTGTTAAACTGCTGTATGGTTTTGGCCACCCTGCTGCAGCTCAGTTTCATGGTCTTGGTAATCTTTTTATAGCCTAGGCCATCTTTATGTAGAGCAAATATTATATTTCTCAGATCCTCAGAGAGTTCTTTGCCATGAGGTGCCATGTTGATCTAACAGTGGCCAGTATGAGAGAGTGAGAGCGATAACACCAAATGTAACACACCTGCTCCCCATTCACACCTGAGACCTTGTAACACTAACGAATTACATGACACCGGGGAGGGAAAATAGCTAATTGGGCCCAATTTGGACATTTTCACTTAGGGGTGTACTCACTTTTGTTGCCAGTGGTTTAGGCATTAATGGCTGTGTGTTGAGTTATTTTGAGGGGACAGCAAATTTACACTGTTATACAAGCTGTACACTCACTACTTCACATTGTAGCAAAGTGTCATTTCTTCAGTATTGTCACATGAAAAGATATAATAAAATATTTACAAAAATGTGAGGGGTATACTCACTTTTGTGAGATACTGTATATACAATGTAAAATATATGTCAAGAAGTTGTTTTATATGAGACTGCAAGCAATGAAAAACAAAGTTAGCAAAAGGCAGTAAACTCCCTCACTCCAAAAAACAAAATCTCCATCTGAAACTCTATTGATTCAACCTGGCAGGGAAATACCTGGATGCTCCAGGAGACTGATTGCTTTCATTTGCATAGCAGTCAGAAATGCCATCGCCAAATTCTGGTAGACTTCTTTCATTGCTTTTGAATTAGATATGGCTTAAATCTTCTGGTTCATGATTAATAAAAAAGTATCCGCTGTACTGGATTACATGATGGAAGTCTTTAGGGGTATCTGGGAGCCCTGGATACAATACTTTTGAGAGTTGTGAGTGATAAATAGGCATACAACCTGGCAGGACAGAAACCCCATTTTATTGACCCCCCCAATTCACTCCTGACCTTTCACTATCACACTTTATTCTATCCTTGATTGCTTAAATTATCTTTGTATTTTCTGAACTCTACATTCTGGTTCAATATGTCCAAAGTTACTTTTCATGTTTCTGTGCTTCATCTATGGGAGGCCTGGCTTGTTCTACTCGGGATACCCATCTTCTTCCAACCTTCTTTAATTATGAAACATGACCATGGAGATGCACAGAATAAGTCACGCTACTATGAATCTAATTGGGCTACATGGTTTATAAATGTAACTTAGGAGCATCTAGTCATTTCATAACTTACACCTGAAAATTAAATTGCATTTACTGTATATTTGGAAGTCTTAATACAAATCATTAAAACAAAGAAGCAAATGAGACTGGGCTATAATTCAATTTTAAAAAGAGATCAAGCTGTTGAGCCCACATCCTGTTTCCAAGCTATACTATCAACAAGGATGCTTACATAGTATAGTGTAACCGCACAGTGATTGGCAATAGGAGCAAGCATAGAACATGTGGACAGAGAAAACTGAGCAATACAGATTAAGCTCATTTTATTTGAGTAAAATGTATTACTTCAATATTGTCTAGTAACAGAAGAGCACTGGGGGGGAATGGGTAAATTTTGCTAGTCTAAAAAGAGCAAGCGCAGAAGAGCTAATCTCTGCCTATGTAGACCATGCCAACTGTCTTAATGCAGTTGGCCAAAACAGGTATTATATTATCAGAGGTGAATGTATACCTCCAAATTTCAACACTAAAGGATTCTGTAGGCACTACATTTTTGCATAAAACTGAGGGTAGTAGATGTAAACAAAAGGCAAGGTCGGAATATAATGGTACCCCATCCCTCAGGGTGGAACAAGTCCAGTGAGATACAGTATATGGAAGACATTTCGTTATTGTCTTCAAAAAACGGAATTACTTAACTACAAGGAATCTAACATTAAGAATGTATTTATTGTTGAATGTAAGTCCTATGTCCCAGATGTAGTGAAACTTATGCTATTCTACATGACGTGTTCAGTGACCATGCAATGGTACGTAAAATCAAATTACTAAAATCAAGCTCTGGAATCTTACCCACAAGAATGTTTAACCTTCAGTAGTTTCAAAGCTTCAGCTTTGTTCTGTCTCTGAAAGAGGTTTGACTTAGCTTTAAAGCTATTGGGTAATTTAAAAACGCATTCTTCTAAAACATAGGACTATGATTTATAGTGAAATGTGTTCTGCCTGCAAATATTACTTTGGAAATTGCTGTTCTTAGTGTTATTAAATGCTTGTTGCCCTTTTGTTTTGGTTAGAAGTCCGGTACAAGCATATCTTTTTAAACTGAATGTTTTTTTGTTTTGTTTTTTGATAGAGTAGGAAAGGGTTACAACATCTGTCAAATTTTAATTGCTGTCTGTGTACTCACTTTTTGTCAGACAGAAGTGGAAGGGAGAGGAAATCCTCCTAACTGAAACACAGACAGCCACGAAAAAATGAATTTGCTGGTGAAGTGAGGCAGGTTAAAAATCTGTGTCAGGATTCTCTTATGGTCTGTGTCTCCATAAAACTGTATGCCATGGATTTTCCAGAAGTTCTTCCAGTTACTGTGCAGGCATACTCGCCGGACATAAAATTCTCTATCGATGTTGGTTTCAGCTCTTCTGGTTGAACACTGCAGAGGTCATAGGCTTTCAACACACTATACTTCTAAACTTTTATAAGGAGATGAGACCATTACTCTTGCTCTTCCCTGTCCTCTATGGTGTTCTACCATTTTATTGTAATAACAGCTACATTTAGTTAAACAAGTAACGGGTGGCTGATAAAGGAGCAGAAAAGATGTAGGGTTAGGAAAAGAGAGAACCTCCTTACTACACATCTGATTACTGGCAAAGCAAAATAATATTTTTTACAGAGAAGCTCCTGTAAGGCAATAATTACATCACTTCCCACAGATGCTAGACTACCTTTATCACCTCCCTCTAATGCTGATAAAAAGACTAGGCAAGATAAGAAATGGATAAGATATGAATAGGTATATACTTTGGTTCTACTTTAAACATTACAGTAGTGACAACCCTAATTGCATGCAAAACTTTAAAAAGTTTTGTATTTTGAAACTGTAGTTTGTAATCAAAGTGAAATGGGAAGGGGAATGATGGCCTTTTGCAGTTAGTACAGAATAAGAAATAACTAAAATTAATTATGTTAGTAGATGTTATAGGTGGACAATCTAGAATCCATATACAGTACCTTGAAACTACATAATTTAATCAATAAAAAACTAAGGTAGAACTCTGAACTTAATTTTGTACTAAATACTAATTAGTATATTTATACATTTTGCAGGACTAAAGTTATAACATTCTTCATTGTAAGTATGATCCTGATTAGGACAATTTTACAAGGTGTTTTGGTGATTTGAGCATGTCAATGCAACTAATTAAGACTTTAAAAATGCACCTGCAGTGCATTTTACATAAACTTTTGCTCACCTTCACATTTTGACATATAGCCCGATGCTAATTGATGCTAAAAATAAGCATATTTGAGGGTTTTTCGCAAGATGTGAAGCCTCACTCTTTATACAGCACCTTTTCAAAAGTATAAGAGATATTAAGAAAGCTTTTTGAAGTAGCAGCACACCTGCAAAGATGGATGCTGCATGCTGAGATTCCAAATTAAGGTTCTGTTTCAATAAAAAAATAATGTTAAATCGCATTTTAGAAACATTGTTTTAATACTAAATAGTAGCAGTGATAAATGGCCTCATACATGTAATTTTCTCTAAGCAACAAGAAAATAAATCATAAGATTATTTAGCATTCAACTCCTTAACTTTTAAGTACTTTGAAAACTCTTACATTGTTATTATAACAGTCCAAGGAAACCACAGAGAGCAACTGTTAACCATTCTGGATTTTAGTCTCAAGTGAGTTATGTTCCTGGACAGTAGAGTTGGGCGAACAGTTCGGCTCAAGCATATATTTGAGCCGAACATTGGCTGCTAACCCTTTTGACAAACACCCGGATTGTCGGGGCATTTGACCGTTTGTTCGGCCAGCTGAATAACCACAATGCACTGCACTGCTCCACAGTGCATTGGAAGCCTTGATTGGCTGAAGCAATTGAAGCTTTGCCCAATCAGGGCACATAGCACTGTCAAAGCCATGATTGGAGAAAGTAATTATGACTTTATGCAATCATGGCTCATTGCTCTTAGTCCCATCCCCCACTATAAAAATACTCTCCCCATATCGGCCATTTGTAGTGTGATATTGGCATGGAGAGAGATAGAACAGTGTTGTGTTCAGTGCTAGTAGCGAGTTCGTGTGCTATAGTGTGCTATTCTGATTCTATTGTCAGTGTAGAATATCAGTTTAGTTTGAATCTAGTGATATTTCAGTGTGAGTGTAGTGTAACCATTAATTTTTTCTTTAGTGTCAGTTTAATTTGTCAGGGCAGGCTAACTGCAGTATATATCAGTGTGTTATTGCACATTTAACGCCATACATATCAGTGCGTTACTGCACGTTTAATGCAGTATATATCAGTGCGTTACTGCACATTTAACACAGTATATTTGATAGCGTTACTGCACATTTAACGCAATATATAACAGTCCGCTACTGCACATTTAATGCAGTATATTTCAGTGCGTTACTGCTCTTTTAACTCAGTATATTTCAGTGCATTACTGCATGTTTAACACAGTACACTTGAGTGTGTTACTGCACGTTTAACACAGTATATATCGGTGCATTACATTACATTTCACTCAGTATATATCAGTGCGTTACTGTACATTTAACGCAATGGAAGTACATGTGAGTACATTACTGCGCATTTAACGCAGTATATTTGAATGCATTACTTTGACGTTTAACGCAGAATATTTGAGTGTGATGCTGCGCTTTAATGCAGTATATATTAGTGCTTTACTGTGCATTTAATGCAGTATATATCAGTCCGTTAATGCACATTTATCAGTGCATTATTGCATGTTTAATGCAGTATATATAGGTGCATTACTGCACATTTAAAGCAGTATAAATCAGTGCTTTACTGCACATTTAACGCAGTATATACAGTATCACTGTGTTACTGCAAACATCAAAACACTGTTGCTACAGATAACGAGACTATGGGCTCAGGACCTGGAGACTGACCAAATAGGTCAGGAAGGTCTCTGACGCCATTTAGAGGACTGCATACAGAACATATAAATGTTATCACTGCCATGTGTTAGGTCATATTGCTGCTAACTGTCCCCTAAATGAACCAATGAAATGTCATAATGCTTATTTAAAAAAAATATGTCTCTTTTTGCACAAGTGACATGTACTGCATCAGGTAAGGGATGCATGGAAAAACAAGTGTGTGTCATTTCAGTTGATGACCCCCCAAAAAGACATGGTCCCCATGACACCTGAGGTACCCATAACTGAAACCTTGTCAGTGGCCCAAGAAAAGGTTGTTAAAGAGTTTGTGAGTAAGAATAGAGATTTTTGCTCTCACCTACCCGAACTGACCACAGTTATACAGCATGACATAATTACGGAACCAGGTGTCCGCGTAAAAGTAAAACCCTATAGTATACCCAAGGCTAGGCAGGAAGCAGTTGCAAATAAAATAAAGAACATGTTGGAGTTAGATGTTATAGAGGAATCCCACAGTGAATGGTAAAGTCCCATAGTGTTGGTCCTAAAGCCAGGCACCGTTATAAGTTTTTGGAATGATTTCAGGAAGTTGAATAGCATGTCCAAATTCGATGCGTACCCAATGCCTCGGGTCAACAAGTTCATTGACAGATTGGAAAGTGCCAGGTACATAACTATGTTAGACCTGACTAAAGGCTATTGGCAGATACCCCTAACATAATCTGCAAAAGAGAAGACTGCCTTTTCTACTCCTGAGGGGTCATTCCAATATAAGCGGATGCCTTTTGGTTTGCATGGTGCTCCTGCCTCATTCCAGAGAATAATGGACAAGACATTGGGACCACATCGCCAATACGCAGCTGCCTATTTGGACGATGTAGTGACCCACAGCCCAGATTGGAAATCTCATTTGTCCTGGTTGCAAGAAGTAATACATGGAAAGCAGGACTCGCTGCCAACCCAAAAAAATGTGCCATAGGCTTGGAGGAGGCCAAATACCTTGACTACATTATTGGTTGATGACTGATTAAGCCTTGAGGCAGTTCAAAAGTGGCCCCAACCTATAAATAAAAAACAAGTTTGTGCATTTCTTGGGATCACAGGGTACTACAGGCCTTTTATACACAATGTTGCCACAATTGCAGCCCCACTGAGAGATCTGATGAAGGTTAGAGGTCATGATTAAGAGGAATCCTGAGGCAGAGAAGGCCTTTAAAATGTTGAAGCAAGCCCTTTGTGCACAATGTGTGCTCATGACCCCAGATTTCACAAAGTAGTTTGTGGTGCAGACAGATGCCTCTGATGTGGGACTGGGTGCTGTACTGTCCCAAGTCAGAAATGGGGAGAAGCACCCAGTGGTTTACCTTAGCAGAACGCTCAACATACATGAGAAAAACTATGCCATTGTTGAGAAGGAATGTTTAGCTATCAAATGGGCCTTAGATGCCCTGAAATATTACCTGTTGGGGAGATCATTCAAACTAGTCACTGATAGTCAGGCACTGGATGGCACCTACAGTGCCTACTGGGAAATAATGGGTCACATATGTCAATACTCTTTTGCTTCGGGAGCAGCTCGCTTATCGTCATAGAAATGCTACCCAGAAATTTAATCCTATTTGGCAGCCTTGGCTAGATGACCCGAGTCTTGTCCCACCAAGGTTGGTTCTTGACAGACTCCTACGAATGTAGCCCATCTGGATTTGTGGGCGGGAGGGGGGAGGGAGGGAGGACCACACTACAAAGTTCAGGGGTTTTTTTTGAAAGTTGTAAGGTACTCGGTTCGCTAATATCCGAGTAGATAAGAGGGTATTCTTCTGACTTAATAACTCTAGTATCGAGTACTAGTTATTTTACTGGTTAGGTTACAATGAATACTTCTGAATGTAATGTGACCTATAGTGATTGATTTTCCAACTGTGTTTTTTATGATGCATATTTGATTGTATTTCTTGATTGAATATACGGTCACCTTATGTAATTCGAGAGGAAAAAGATAATAAAAAACGTTTTGAGTCAAAAAAAGAACTAGTCACTGATCATGCCCCTCATGCCCCTCTTAAATGGATGTGTGGTAACAAGGAGAAAAAACAGTCATGTGACAGGGTGATTCAAGCATTTAAGTTCACAGTGGAACATAGAGCTGGGGAACTCCAAAATAATGCAGATGCCCTTTCCCGTATCCATTGTCTGGTTGGGACAGTTGCTCAGCAGCAGGGGTTTGAGTAGAGGAGAGAATATGTGGCATTATGAAAGGCAATAATGCAACATTTGTCTGCTCTACCCCCTCCTCCTCCTCCATGCCCTTCTCTGCTGAATTGTCGTTTGACTCACAAGTACCAACTAAGCGTCTAAGGACCTATTATAATATATTATAAGTCAGGCTAAAAGGTGCCATGCAGTGCTTCAGCTGGTCTGTCTAGGGGACAGGAGCCACACCAGAGCAGAGATTCATGCAGCTCTGCAGGGGCAGGCCCAGAGGTGGTTCATGCCACACCAGCTGGAGCCAGGAATGGTGGTGTGCGATAATGGCACAAACCTCCTGTCCGCCTTTACTCAGGAAAAGTTGACATATGTGTCATGCCTGGCACATGTCCTCAATTTGGTGGTGCAGCATTTTTTAAATAGGTACCCAGGGTTGGGAGAGCTGCTAAAGCAGGCAAGAGTCTGTAGCCATTTCAGGCGGTCATACACAGCCAGTGCACGTTTGGCTTAAATTCAGCAAGAATTCCACCTGCTCGTAAACTGCCTGATTTGTGACATGCCCATCAGGTGGAACTTGACTTTGGCAATGCTGCAGAGGCTGCACATGCACCAAAGGACCGTGAATGAGTACCTGCGTGAGTATGGCACAATGGCAGGCTCAGGTTGGCTCTGCTTTTTTTACCCACGCCAATGGTTGCTGATAAAGGATGTATGTGCTGTACTGTCACCACAAGGATGGTGACAATGTATGCATCAGTGACACAATCCCTGTTGTGTTCCCGCTGGGGCAGACTCAGCATGGTATTATGGACAGGGCACTCGAGGCAGACCAGCAGAAGGAAGAGGAGGTCTTCCTTTCCTCTCTAGGCCACTTAATGCAGACACTATTCTTCCTATGCCCCAGAACACACAAGAGGAGAGGGAGGAGGAGGATTCTGGCAGCTTTGGAGGCATTGAAGCAGAGCAAGACATACGTCAACCAATAGCAGATGTTTTTCCTTTCCCAGAACCCTTGAGAGTAGTACGTGGCTGGGAGGAGGCAGTTCCAGATACTGTAATCCTCAGTGACCCTGTGGAGTCTATTTCTCATGCCTCAGCAAACTTGCAGTGCATGGGCTCCCTCATTCTTCAAAGCCTGCATAAATACCTGAGAATATGTGGCATCAAGAAGGATCACTTATTGGTTTGCAACCCTTCTTGACTACCATTACAAGGGGAACGTCCATAGGTCCATAAAGAAATGGATGAGTGAGTTTGACGTGGAGGAACTTGACTGGCCTGCATAGATTCCTGACCTTGACCTGAAAGAACACCTTTGGGATGAATTCGAGTGGACACTGCAAGCCATGCCTTCTTGTCCACATCAGTGCCTGACCTCACAAATGCGCTTTTGGAAGAATGGTTAAACTTTCCCATAGGCACACTCCTAAGCATTATGGACAGCCTTCCCCGGAACAGCTGAAGCTGTTATAATTGCAAAGGGTGGGCCAACTCAATATTGAACCCTATGGACTAAGACTGGGATGCCATTAAAGTTCATGTGCATGTAAAGGTAGGCGCCCCAATACTTTTGGTAACATATACTGCATATAGTTGTCATTTTTCTTGGCTGCAATTGCTTATACAAAAAAATGTGCTCCAATCTTTATATATATTTGTCTTTCTTTCAGCTACTCACAAGTTGCACCAATATTAGCAATTATATACAGTGGGAATCACATTAGACACCAGACTCATACTCATACAATTTATCAAGCAGTGTTTAATGGGTGTGAAAAAAATGATTTGTATTTTGCCTAAAGCATACATTTTAGTTATTGTAGTCCTCATGTGCCCATGAGATCCACAATTATACAACAAAAAACAAATTAGTTAAGTAGGGGGTGGGCAGATTTTGTAAAAGATAATGCTTTTCAGTAAAAAAAATAAAATTAAAAATATTCTACAGAGTCATCTTCTGTCAAATAAATGGGCTGAAAAAAAGTATCACCTTTATTGCTAAATGCAGTCTGTGGGATTCATTATAATAAACTATAAAAGAGAAATGACAATAAAAATGACAAATAGCAATGAATATGAAACATAGTAAAATAATGAAGCAGCCTTTGCTATATACAGTATATATCTATGTTATTTACATGCAGGTATTTTTGTAGAAAGTTACACTTGGCCAGAAAGGAGAAACAGAAAATGGCATACAATTAGCAACTTCTAGATTGGGGGGCCCACTGTCACATGCGATAATGGTCTACCACATACGGCAAAACAGAAATGGGAACAGAAACATGTAGACAAACTGCTAAAGCATCAACATGTATCTGTAGTTCACCATGAACTAACTAAACTGTCAAAATAAATAATCTTGCCTGTTTTTATTTCAGACATAAAAAAAAATATTGACCATTAACTCTTCTCCATTGTAGTCATAGCAATATAGCTTGTTTAAAGTTATTATTAGACAGTGGACAAGGAGAAGCAGTTCACTGATAAGGTTACCTCTGTATTATTACCTCCAATGACCAAACTCTACGAGTTTGATTTACAGTACTGTACAATGCAGTAAATTCTGACTGTCTAACATAACTGCCCTTCCTTTCTCAATTTGAATGCCCATTGCATCGATCCCAAATGTATCCCTGTACCTGAGCACCAAGACATTCTGGGCACCTGAGATGAACTGCAAATCAAACTTTTATGCAGGCAACTGCTTGCTATGTGCTCACAGCCGGGGCGTAACTATCGGGGTTGCAGGGGTTGCAATTGCAACTGGGCCCCATGCTCCAGGGGGCCCGTGTGCCTCCCTTGTATACCTGGATAGGAGGGATGGCGGGGGCGGCATTTAGCGGAAACCAATCTCCCCTTTGTTCCTCCTAAATGTGGAGATTGGTTCCTCTATATGCCGCCCCGCCGCCCCTCCTATCCAGTTTACTTGTCTTCTGCTGTTCCCAGGGTCCCTGGGTGCTTCCCTGGTCCCCCCACCACAGAGCTGCTGTCTTCCCCCCTCCTCTCTCCTGCCAGATGCTGTAGAAGATGTGTCATGATGGAGAGATGGGAATGGGTCGGTAAATCTGTCATTTACCTTCTCCTTCCTTTTCTGAATGGACAGAGTCAGTGATTAATACCAATTGGTTCATTCATAAATGAAGCATAGTAAACAGTTTTTACTATACTTCTGTTCCTGAATGAATGGTTCGGTACACAGCTATTCGTTTATTCGGTGGGACCGTAATAAAGGGACCCGCAATGGGAGTAAAGGGCCCCAGGATCAGTGGGAAGAGGGAAGGGCCCTGGCCAGGGGTCAGGGGGGCCCTTCATAATGTCTTGCACTGGGGCCCTGAAGGTTCTGGTTATGCCTCTGGCTCACAGGTAAGTACTGTGGATTTCAGGTTTGCTTTAACGCTTAAAAAAAGTGGAAAATTAGAAAACAAATGCTAGTGTTGTAATAGGACACTTTTATGGATTACTGTTCAAGCACACAACTGTTACAATGAGAAATATGGTATAAACCTGAGGGTACATACACCAACACAAGTACAGTAACACATTCCCCTGTCATTACAACATACTGCATCCATAAATAGGCCAAAGGCCTTTGTGTGTACTTGGTTATCAGTTGCAGAGTTGCTCGAGGGAGGTATTGAAGCATTTCCCTTCTATATAGTTAGAGAAACATAAGTTAGTGTGACTTCTGACTTCACTAAGCCTTTGTAAGGACTGCAACAATGCAACTGAAATGCAATCCTCTGTAAACATATTGAACTCCTCAGGGCATGTGATGTCTGACATACACATCTGATTGATTCAAGAAAATAAAAGGACTGACAGTTTTTCCAGTTACACGTTTACTTGGAATTTTCAGAGGAGATTAAAGCGGAGGTCCGAGGGCTGAAAAAAAAATTAAAAGTCAGCAGCTACACATACAGTAGCTGCTGACTTTTAATGTTAGGACACTTACCTGTCCTGGAGTCCAGCAATGTCGGCACCCGCCGCTGATCTTCGGATCGGGGGACGGGTGCAGCCGCCTCCATCGCGGGTAAGGGAGTCGCCGCCCACGGCTGTAACG
>BLSH010345484.1:1161784-1173335 GCA_018402905.1 Glandirana rugosa | reverse complement strand
ACAGGGCCACCAGTGAGCGGTATACAGGGCGAGAGGTGAGCGGTATACAGGGCCACCGGTGAGCAGTATACAGGGCCACCAGAGAGTAGTATACAGGGCCACCAGAGAGCAGTATACAGGGCCACCAGTGAGCAGTATACAGGGCCACCAGTGAGCAGTATACAGGGCCACCAGGGAGCAGTATACAGGGCCACCAGAGAGCAGTATACAGGGCTACCAGAGAGCAGTATACAGGGCCACCAGAGCAGTATACAGGGCCACCAGGGAGCAGTATACAGGGCCACCAGTGAGCAGTATACAGGGCCACCTGGGAGCAGTATACAGGGCCACCAGTGAGCAGTATACAGGGCCACCAGAGAGCAGTATACAGGGCCACCAGAGCAGTATACAGGGCCACCAGGGAGCAGTATACAGGGCCACCAGTGAGCAGTATACAGGGCCACCTGGGAGCAGTATACAGGGCCACCAGTGAGCAGTATACAGGGCCACCAGAGAGCAGTATACAGGGCCACCAGAGCAGTATACAGGGCCACCAGGGAGCGTTATACAGGGCCACCAGGGAGCGGTATACAGGGCCACCAGTGAGCGGTATACAGGGCCACCAGGGAGCGGTATACAGGGCCACCAGGGAGCGGTATACAAGGCCACCAGGGAGTGGTATACAACTACCCCCCCCAGCCACCCCCCTCACCCCCCCCACATCCGGCGCGGGTGCCGGGTGGCACTATTCTGACACCACACACCCTCTGCACTTACTATGTGTAGAGCGGCGGTGTGTGGAGAGGGCGGATGGACGTTCCGCTCCACGGGTTTCCTGTTCTTTGCCAAAGCACCTAGGCATCCAATAGGATCGCCTGGCGCTTTGGGCAATCAGGAAAAAGATCTCATTGTAGCTAGGTGAGGGATGCCTGGGTTTGGCACCCCCCCCCCCGGCACCGTAAGGCAGCTGCCTAAGCTGCCTTATGGTGGCGCCGGCCCTTATTCCTGTGCAGGCAGACCCATTTATGTCAATTGGGACAGTGCTTGTGTCTGTGCAACTGCTGCATCGCAACTGACATGAATGGGACTGCCTGCACAAGAATGCATGGAACACCCCTGTGCAGGATTTAATTGTATAGTAAGAAGACTGGAAGAGTATTAAGCTGTATTACCTACATTATTATTATTATACAGGATTTATATAGCGCCAACAGTTTGCACAGCGCTTTACAATTTAAAGAGAAACAATACAGCAACAATACAATTAAAAACAAGAGGGTTAGAGGGGCCCTGCTCCTGCGAGCTTACAATCTAAGAAGGAGGAGCTGGTGAAACAAAAGGTAGGGACTGTGAGGGATGAACTGATTAGGAGAGTAGAAGATTGCATTGTTAGCTAGAGGCAGGATAGGCCTCCCTGAAGAGATGAGTTTTCAGGGATCGCCTAAAAGTGGACAGATTGGGGTAGAGAGTTCCAAAGGATGGGAGAGGCTGTGGAGAAGTCCTGGAGACGAGCATGGAAGGAGGAGACAAGGGAGCTAGAGAGCAGAAGGTCTTGGGAGGAGCAAAGAGGACAGTTTGGGTGATATTTGGAGATAAGATTGGTGATGTAGCTTGGGGCATAATTGTAAATGACTTTGTATGTCATGGTTAGGGTTTTGAATTTTATTCTTTGGGAAATGGGAAGCCAGTGGAGGGATTGGCAGAGAGGAGTGGTGAACACTGAACGGTTGGTAAGGTGGATGAGTCTGCCAGCAGCATTCATGATAGACTGAAAAGGGGATAGCTTGTGATGAGATAGGCCAATGAGGAGGGAGTTACAATAGTCAAAGCGAGCGATAACAAGGGAGTGAATAAGTTGCTTAGTAGTGTCAACCGTTAGGAAGGGACATATTTTGGAGATGTTTCAGAGGTGAAGTCTGCATGATTTAAACAGTGATTGGATTTGGGGCTAAAAGGATAAGTCAGTGTGTATTTTAAAAAGGCAGATTTATATTGGGTGATTGCTGGGATTTCGTTTTACACCACACTTGCTCCAGTGCAAGGCTGTGTCTCTTAAGGTTTCTGGTGTCGTCGGTCTGCCAAGGTTGTAATGGTCTGGGCCTGACATTTTGTGAAGTGAGAGGAGCAAGAGATCCAGTGAGGTTGAAAGTGAACTGTTGTAGATAGAGGTGGCCAGGTTAGGGCAAGATAGGGCTGAGGTTTTGTCATAGAGGTGGTCAGTTGCAGAGTAGAAAAGAGAAGGAATAAAGTGGCAAAGGTTTCTGCGGGTAATTGTTTTCTGCTTGGTGGGACACAAGCACAATGTGAAAGTGATGAGGTTGTGATCAGAGAGAGGAAAGGGGGTGTTGGTGAGGTTGTTGGGGGTGCAAAGTTGGGAGAAGACAAGGTCAAGGGTATTACCATCTGAGTGAGTGGGGGACTGTTACCATTGTTTAAGGTCAAAGGATGAGGTTAAGTTGAAAAGTTGGGATGCAGCTTGGCTGCTAACATTGGTGGGGATGTTGAAATCACCAAGGATAATAGTGGGTAATGTGGAGAAGAGAAAGTATGGTAGCCAGGCAGAGAAGTCATCAAGGAAGCATGACACTTGTCCAGGAGGCAAATAGATCACTGCAATCCTTAGGGAAATGGGAGAAAACAGACAAATACAATGTGTCTCAAAAGAAGAGAAGGATAGAGAGGGAGGGGTAGTCAGGACTTGAAAGGTGTTCAGTGGGGATAGAAGCAAACCAACTCCACCTTCGTTCCATCCACTAGGTCTGGGTGAGTTCAGTGGAGGCCTCAATGAGAGAGTGTTGCGTGTGAGACAGAATCTGACTCTTGAAGCCATATTTCTGTGATTGCAAGAAGGTTAAGGGAGTGGGAGACAAAAAGGTCATGGACAGAAGTGAGTTTATTGCAGACAGAGCGAGCATTCCGGAGGGCACGTGAGAAGGTGGGGGTGAGATCCTGAAGGACCAGGATTAGGGGAGATATCCCCAGAGGTTAGCAGAAGAAGGAGGGTGAGGAAAGTAAGATGGGAGTGGGATGTGTATGAGTGCACATACTTTCCTGTCCTTGTGTGTGGGTCAGCAGATGGCAGGAGATGATGAGAACAGTAGTAGGGAGAGGGTAGAAGTGATGGTGATATGTATGTACATTAGAGAAAGTTAGGTAAGAGGCCCACCAGTTATGTCAGACAGGGTTCCCTTGATGCATCAAAAGACTAGTTAACCCATTGCAAAATACATGTCTGCAAAACCTTGGAAATGGACCTTCTTTCCAGTTGCTGTTTATGTGTGCATTGGTGTTTGTGATGGAAACACACTCCATAACACACTACCAGCACAGAGATTGAGCTGTTACTGACAACTCTAGGTCTCATGCTGATAATCAGGGGCTGGAAGGACTGGCACATGATCACTATGATTCCCTGTGATTATCACACCCTGTACTCTCTCTTTTCGTCTAAATGAATACATTGGGATTGATTTAAAAGGTTAATGAATGTGGTGAAGCTCGGCTGATTTCCACCACCCTGTAATGTGCAAGCAAAAATGCTGATTTTTTGTCCTTAGTTACACCTGATTGGGTAATCTTTACCTAATAGTGAAGCTTCATCACATTCACTAAGCTCAAGGAAAAATGAGTGCAACTGCACTTGCGATGTGCATAGTCTATTTGCCTTTAGAAAATCAACCACATTGTGTGCTTTTCTCCAAGCTAGAGGAGAAAATTAAAAAACAAAATAGATCAGGGCTTGAGTTAGGCTAATGTCAGGGTCAGTCAGTGCTGGTGTCAGGGCAAATAATATGTGGCATCTCTACAAACATCAGGAGTAGGATTTTTTTTTTATTTATTTTGATGCCGGGTCATGGTGATGGCAAGAAATATACAGTTGACGTTTAAAAAGTTATTTTTTCCTATTTGGGCCAGAAAGGCCCTGAGAGTTCCTGCCTGTAGTGGGCTGTTGTTGAACGGACAATAAGTCTGTCAGTTCCCTTGGGAGTGAACCAGCAGAAGCTGTGCTAAAGAGGAACAAGGTTTGTGCAGGTGGAAAGCAGACGAGGAGTCTGTAAATAGGGAGGACGTGTCCCAGAAGTTTGATTGTTGTCACACAGGGCATCCCATAATCCATTACACCATCCAAGTCATCCCCTAATAAAACAGCAAAACAATCCAAAGACTGATTTCTGTGTCCAAATGAAAGAAGGAAATGCAGAGTGACTGGCTGTGCAGTAGTGGGGGACCCTTTCACTTGCAGCCCCTGCAGGGGTAGTGCTACACGTGTAATGATTTTTCAATTGCACTATTCACACTGAGCATTTACCTGTGTTCAGGTGCAGTTGGCTTAGCTTTGTTTAACCACTTACCGACCGGCAACCACAGGTTGACGGCGACAAGATGGCTCTCCCAGGCAAAACGCCGTCATACGACGGCGGCTGCCAGATCGCGCACAGTGAGCATGCGCGCGCCGGAGGCGCGCTCGCGCACTCACTGTGTCCGGGAAGGGCCAGGGAGCAGGTGCCGCGGACTCGATCTCCGCCGGCTACCCGTGATGCCCCCCCCGGAGTGAAAGAACGGAGGTCCGTGTAAGTAAACACGGACCTCCATTCTGTGAGGGGGGAAGTGCTGTGATCACAGCCTTCCTCTACATGGAAGCTGTGATCACTTCCCTTCCTCAGCCAGGGCAGTCCCCCCACAGTTAGAACACGCCCAGGGAACACAGTTAACCCTTAGAGCGCCCCCTGCAGGTTAACCCCTTCACTGCCAATGGCATTTACACAGTAATCAGTGCATTTTTATAGCACTGATCGCTGTATAAATGCCAATGGTCTCAAAAAAGTGTCAAAATGTTCCGACATGGCCGCTGTAATATCGCAGTACCGCTAAAAATTGCAGATCACCGCCATTACTAGTAAAAAATAAAAAAAAATAAAAACCCCAGAAATTAATTCTCATCATCCGTAAACGCAGCCACATTTGCGCAAACCAATCAATAAATGCCGATTGCGATTTCCCTTATCACAAATATGAGGAAGAATATAAATCGGGCAAAACCCGATGAAAAAAATGTTTTTTTAGAATTTTTTTTTTGGATTTGTATTTTAGCAAAAAGTAAGAAATTTGGGGGTTTTTTTGCAAAATTGTCGCTCTTCTTTTGTTTATAGCGGCAATCAGAAATGACGCAGCGGTAATCAAATACCACCAAAAGAAAGCTCTATTTGTGGGAAAAAAAGGACGCAAATTTTGTTTGGGTACAACGTCGCACGACTGCGCAATTTTCAGTTAAAGCGACGCAGTGCCGAATCGCAAAAAGGGCTCTGGTCAGGAAGGGGGCAAATCCTTCCGGGGCTGAAGTGGTTAAAGAAAATTGAATGCTGTGCGTCTAGGTCCAATTAGGCACTTTAAACTCAGCTAAGCACATGTAGGCATGCCCAAATGTGCCTAAAGCAGGAACATCTAAGCACAGGAAAAAGTGACCTGGAAAGCAAAAACGTTGTTTATACTTCTCAGAATTCTTCTCCTGCATTTAAAACACAGTTTGCATGAGGCCTAAATGAGTTGCAGTTTTAGAACCCTTCTGTAAAAAAAAGTCATTGAGAATTCTGTTAGAAGAGATAACATTTTCCTAAAAACTGAAAAAAGAGTAGTGTTCTTTACAACAACCAGAAGCAATCTGACAAGCAGGAACTGGTATTTATATTCTCTGCAATCCTTTTTTGCAGAATATATTCATAGTCATTTGTGAAAAGTATATTGCTAAAATACAATACTGTTGGAAAACAAACACAACACAAATACAGAATGAGCAAAATTTCTCTTGACAGCACTTAATCAATATGAGAATCACAGTATGTGAGGCCTCGGAGAATGCAGGCTACTTTCATACATCTAATTCTGTGCTGGGAAGTGTGCATTAATCAGAATACAGTCATATTTCCACTGCAACTACTGCAATATCATTATAATATATGAAGGCAGCTTACATCTGAAAAATGGCACGGTAATATACCATATGTCACCATTCAGCTGGGCAGACGCTTGCACATTAACTTAGATAAGGGACTTAAAAAGATTTCATCTTAGCCTGCTCTGATTGGGTTTTAATGTCTCATTCTGTGATTTTTAAGGTGCAATAATACAATAAAAAAAAAGTTTGAGGCCCAATCCCACCAGGAAAAGCAAACTGATTACTCCCAAAATGAAACTGTTAGTCCTTGAAGGCTTCTTCAACAGGTAACCAGGGGACATTAAATGCAGGTTGTTTATTCACAGTTTAACTACCCCCTGATGACCCACCTGAAAAAAGAAAAAAATAACAGTGTGTTAAAATGTGTGGGCAGTACCACCACCAAATATTACTTGCATATGTGTGTAATGCATGTGGTTGCAGATTTGTGGTGCAGCATTTACCTGTGACATATCACCTCCTCACTGCCTATGAAATGCATCTGAAAAGAGATTCACTGCAGTCTGCTTTTCAGAGGGGTGGCAAGGGATGCCATACTTATCAAATACCCTTATCCAGCATGCAACCCCTCAACCTAACCCCATGAAGGGCAAAGCATGGGAGGAAGGGAAGTGAGTCACATGTTTCTTGAACTCAGAAGTGTGTACATCTCTTTAATTTGGCAGGTTGAGCAGAGAAGATTGGCAGCAGAGGGAAGGTGTGTATAAGCTGTGTAGGAGCCGGCTTTAAAGTGAAATTGCTATGCATGGACAAGCCACAGGTTATTCTATAACCAACTAAATTATTATATAACTATAAACCTTAAAGTGTTAGTAAACTTTGCTTTCTGGCTTTTATGTACAGGTAAGCCAATAATAAAAAAATACCTGTAGGTTTAAATGAATATCCCCTAAACCTGCACTGTTGTTTTGCAGCCGGTGATGTCACAGTGAAAATGTCGTAAATCCGGAGCTCTGTGCCATGGCCATGACTCCACGCAAGCATGGGCATGACGTCATCGCGGCTCGGCCCACAAACCCAGAAGGAAGACTGGATGAAGATGGAAGCCCTGTTAGCGTGCCCCTGGAGGGCTTTATTTTTCAGGTAAGTCTGCAATAATGTGCTAGTATGTGATGCATACTAGCACATCATGACATTAACTTGAAGGGGGACAGGATTTTGTTTTTTAACTTTACTACCGTCTAAATACAAAATGTAATATGCCAAAATATATAAATGAGAGAGGGAAGGAGAGAGAGAGAAAAAATGGGAGAGGGAGAAAATGAGAGAGAAGGAGAGAAAATGTGGGCAAGGGAAAAATAAGGGAGAAAGAGGGAGAGTCAGTGTTTGGAAATGTGATGAGAAATTATGGCTTGCACCATGAGTATTTACTTACATAGGATTACTTACATTGAGATGGTTAAACCCATATGTTCATTATGTCAAAATCAATGTATACCATGTGTGAGCATGTGTGAGCAATGAATTAAAGTATCAATGTTTACCTGAATATGGCTGTCAGAGGATGGGGTTCACAGAAGAACTGCCACATCTGCCAACAGTCAACAGGGCCGCAAACAATGTTTGCAGGCATGTGCCCATGCGAATACGCATGCGTGTACGGCTGCAACCGTCTGCGAACATTGATGCACAATCGAGCGGGCACCATAGCGCACACAATACGTGACATATTCGGGTGCCCAGTGGCCTATTTAAAGTCAGTTGCTGGATGATCGTCAGTCACCCCCCCCAACCCCCCACCCCCCCAAGTGTTCCTGCTTATGCTGTTATTTGATTCCCTGCTACCGACCCGGCTTGCCTTTGACCCATCTTGTCTCCGTCCCTGGCTCTGACCCTTGGCTTGCTCTACTGACTCTGCTTTGCCTGATTGCCTATGTAAGACCTTGGCCTGTTCTCATGACTCCACTGCTGCCTGATTTCCTTTGTATGCCCTGGCTTGTTCCTCATTTCGCTACTTGCTTCTGTTCCTGGCTGAACTCCCGTGCATGACTTCTGGCCTGGCTCCTGACCCTGTTCCTGGCTCTCCCTACTGCCAAGTATCATCTGGTACTTCTGAGGGACTTCTGCCCTGCAGTGTATCCCACTCATCTGGCCATCATCCGGTGAACATCTCCTAGCCTAATGCAGCTGGAAACCTGTGTTTCTTTGGGCGTAACATCTCCTGTTACCACCTTCAGGGGTGCTCTGCGCTCAGCCACAAGGGGAGCCCTCTCAGCACTCCGGCCTCCAACCAGGTATGTGACAATGGCCATGTACAGCCATTCAAATCTATGGCCTGCTGTAGGAGACACCTATTGCTCTCCAGGTACAAAAAACCCACCAGAATTTTATGCCTCAATGCATCCATATGCATGTCACCTAAAGACTACTAAATTATTGAACATGCACGTTAAAATATATAATTTTGTAAGCATTTTTCGGAACACTCTCTTCATACAAAAACACATACTGTATGGTGGTGAGTAAGGAAATGTACTTTTGTTTTGTTTGCTGCTGGAGTGTATGTAAGCCAATAGACAACATGTAGTGACAGATGGGTGTCCTTGTGTTAAACTGGAGATTGTAGAAAAGTTTTTTGCATATTTCCTAATATGTGTTTTTTGTATTCGACTCTAGTAATCCCATTGCAAATATGAAATCTACACAGATATTTGAACAAATGCACATATTTTCCTCCTTTTAGCTTTAGCATCTCCTTGTCACCAGGAAGAAGTGTCCTGAAGTTTTTCAATAAGATACGGCCTTGCTTCATTGCACACCACTGTTCAGCTAAGTGAAACAAATGTTTTGTCTTTGGAAAAGTAGGAGTGTGGTCTTGGTAGCATTTCAACTGACAGGGGTTTATTGACATTTCTGGAAACACCCCACACACTGTTATCAGGAAATGTAATTAAGGAGATAATTGTACATGGATTGTTTTACACCTCATCTGCTTTTAATCACATTCTGTAAGGGAACCTTAATGTCCACCCAAAGGAAGTAGACAAAACACAACTCTAAGGCACCTGAGGTAAAAGTACAGCAGGCTACAGGAGTTGTTTATTAAAAGAGACTTGTCTGTCATCACCATGGTTTTCTACCACCACGCTTTTCTAAAAATGTGTTCTGCTTTTGATTTTAAAAACGTGTTTAAAAATCTCTTTACATGTTGGCCTCATTTTTGATCTTTAATCATTTTTTAACTTTAATGAAAAAGTAACAGAGGAAAGTAATGCCTCTGTACAGCTGCCACTATCAGATGCAAATTTTGCCCAAATCAATGACTGTGTTAAAGTGGCTCTCTAGACAAAACTTTTCAGTTTTGGGTAGAGTGGGGAAATGTTACAACCTCTGCCAAGTTTGTATTGCTGTCTGAGCCCCCACTAGGGAAATCCACTCTGTACTGGTGATCACTGTCACAGAAAGTGAGGGAAAATCCTTTAATGGGGACAAATGTCTAAGAGGGGAATTCATCTCACATTGGGAGATTTCCATCAATGTACTGTTGCATCTGTGGGACAGGAAATAAATGGTAATCTCCCCAATGATACACAGACAGAAAAAAAAAAACTGGCAGGGGGCGAACCTAGAGGTGGCCCATCCATACGGGTCAAGGTCCCCCTAATCCATGCGTCTGACCCATAACTATTTCAGCCCGGGGAAGGATTTATCCCCTTCCTGACCAGAGCACTTTTTGCAGTTCGGCACTGCGTCGCTTTAACTGACAAATGCGGGGTCGTGCGATGTTGTACCCAAACTAAATTGATGTCCTTTTTTTCCCACAAATAAAGCTTTCTTTTAGTGGTATTTGATCACCTCTGCAGTTTTTATTTTTTACGCTATAAACGAAAAAAGAGTGACGATTTTGAAAAAAAAAAAAAAACAATAATTTTCACTTTTTGCTATAATAAATATCCCAAAAAAAATGTAAAAAACAAATTCTGTTTAGGCTGATATATATTCTTTAACATTTTAGGTAAATAAAATCGCAATAGGCGTATGTTGATTAGGATGTTATTGCGTCTACAAACTAGGGAATAGATTTATGGCATTTTTTTTTTTTTTTACCAGTTTTTTATGGGGACTGTGACATTGCGGTGGACAGATCAGACACTTTTGACACTTTTTTGGGACCAATGACATTTATACAGTGATCAGAGCTTTAAATAGCCACTGATTACTGTATAAATGTCACTGGCAGGGAAAGTGTTAAACTGAAGGGGTGATCAAGGGGTTAACTGTGTTCCTTTACTGAGTTCTAACTGTGTGGGGGCTGGGCTGGCAGGGACATGGCAGATCTAACTGTTCCCGATCACTGGGAACAGAAGATCACAGCCATGCCCCCCGACAGAACAGAGATCTGCAGTGTTTACATAGGCAGATCCCCGTTCTGCCTCTGTAGTAGGCGATCATGGGTCGCTGGCAGACATTGAGTCCACCCAACCCACAGGCACACTCACGCAGCGTGCAGCTTGCTCCCACCCGCAACTGCACGAGCCGCTGTACAGCTACGCTAATTCACACAGGAGAGCTGACCTGCCGTGGTGTAACGGCGGCGGCTGGTTGGCAAGCAGTTAATCTACATGCAGGGCGTCGGACACATGGATTCCAATGTTTTTTTTTTTATTTTAGAAGCACGTGATTAGAGCCCAAGGCTCTAATTGGCTTCAGAAAAGGGTGGACTTGGGGCGCAGAGCACTTTGCCCTGAGTCCACCCAGTTGTGTGACAATAGCGAATTAATATTCGCTATTGTCTTCCTAATTTTCCTCAAGGCCAATCAGGAAATGGGTCCTGAGAAGCAATCATATTGTCCGCCGCATCGAGGGAAGGATGACGGAGGCCGCCAAGGAAGGAGCCGCCACTCAGCCTGAGACGCAGGGTGAAGCTGCCACCGAGGAGGAGGAGATGCAGGAAGGAGCCAAAGCTGCCCGTGACCTAGATGAGGTAAGTGCAGGGCCCATTAACCAACCAGGGGGGAGTAAGTGCGGGGCTGGCCGACCGACCCAAAATATACAACACCAGCTGCCACTGGTTGATCCTTTCATTTACCTACTCTATCTAAAATAAAGATTTTGACTGTATATGCACTTTAACCACTTGTCAACCAGCAGTTTAACATATCTTGCTGACTGGCAGCTGTGTCTCCAAATATCACCCAAACCGTCTTCTCTGCTCCTCTCAAGACTTCCTGCTCTCAAGCTCCCTCATCTCCTCCTCCAATGCTCATCTCCAGGATTTCTTCAGGGCCTTTCTCATCATCTGGAACTCTCTACCTCAATCTGTCTAGCTATCTCCTACTCTACCTGCCTTCAGGCAATATCTGAAAACTCATCTCTTCAGGGAAGCATATCACACCTCCAACTAAACTTTTACCACTTCCATCAGCTCATTCCCCACAGTTACAACCTTTTGTACCACCTGCTCCACCCTATTCGATTGTAAGCTCTTCTGAGCAGGGCCCTCTTAACCCTGTAGCATTTTATTTTATTTTAGCCATATTGTCTCCCTATTGTATTGTAAAGCGCTGCGTAAACTGTTGGCGCTATATAAATCCTGTATAATAATAATAATAATAACTGTGCTGTTCCCTTACGATGTACCTATACGACACGGGGGGGGGGGGGGGGGATCCTGGTTTA
>BLSH010345484.1:1125901-1154541 GCA_018402905.1 Glandirana rugosa | reverse complement strand
ATAAAACGGGAGTGACCTAGGAGGGACGGGAAAATAGGTGTACGGTTAATGAAACTTAACTCCCCGACCGCCCCACGACTTGTATTATATTTCTTTTGTAGCGTCGTCACCGCAGTGATCCCAACCACAGTAGGTCACGACTTTTCGTACCACAGTGGGGGGTGGTTGATATCAGGGGAGTCATCTTTGGGGACGTGATTCATGTCTGGGTGGAGGGAGTCATATCTGGGGGGTCTGTACTTAGTGGGGGGGTCTATACTGAGGGAGGTGGGTCTGTACTTAGTGCAGGGGTTTCTACTGAGGGGACTATAGTTGGTGGGGGGTGACACCATGCTTTTCAGCACTGGATGACACCAACCCTAGTGACGCCACTGCTGCGATGTTTTCTTTATATTATGTTCAGCACCCCGCCAGCCCCTCAATTCAAAGTAATTGGCATGTGGATAAAAGGGCAGGGAGGATCCAGTGAGGGCAAAATACACAAACAGACTACACTTCAGCTTTAACCACCATGCCGCTGTGCTGTCCAATACTTTCATGATGTGCAAATACCTAATAAAACCAAAACCTTCATTCATTTTAATGATAGTTACATATACTGTAGCTACACTACAATTTTGATATTTGTACACACATTTTGCTGCTAACAATGAATTTATTATTAAAGCCATTCTTTGCAATATATATATTTAATATTTCATACAGAAAGCTGTGCAAAGGTCTCTGTGGTCCTCCAAAATTCAGAAAATCTGGCTATATTTTAAAGCACAGGGCAATAGAATGAAGAAGAACATCCTGATATGTATACTGCTGAGCGCTGACAAATTTGCAGTTTATAAACTCAGGGTGAAAAATCAATACACAAAGATGAAAAGAGTACAGAGCCACTGCTGTGGAGATCAGAGCCAGTGTACACACTGAATAAGGAAGAAGCTGAAATTAAAGGTCACATTTTCTGACCCTTCCTAATATACTCATCTAACCAGCATCAAACACATTTACAACAAATACATAAAAAGTGAATGCAGCCCTCTCTTTGAGATAATGACACAATAAAATTCCAATGAAAAAGGAGTAGAATCAGAAGACGCTCTTGTGGCTAATAATGCTTAATGCATTATGCACTTTTCAAATTATAAGTTCATATGCAAAAAAGAAAAATGGGAAATGGAAATTGGTCAAAAGCAATACTGAAGATGCAATGTCACCAGCAACTTTACTCATGAGCAGATATATAAAATAAACGCAGAACGTTATATTACAGACTGAATATATAAAGTGCAAAATTGTTAACCGTAACTTAAACCCTTCCCGCCGACCACCTCCCGGCCCATTAAGGGTTCTAAAAGCCAGGAGACAGAGGCATTCGGGTCATAGCGGAATCGGTAGTATGCATAGGGAGCTTTCTGGTAACCGCCGGTTACCACACTGGGAGTGCACAGGGCTGCTCAACGCGAAGGCTCACATGCGGACAGGCCTCATATTTGATTCATTTAATTGTAAGTGCATCTGCATTTACATGCATCATGCCGTTTGATGGGGTGACAATGATGCTGCACTGTTCCTGAATTCAGAGCAGGATTGTTACCCACTTGCAGGCTGTGTCTTTGCAGGACAGTACAGTGTTGCAAGGGATGTGGCTGTCAGCATTGTTACTGCTGATTCATGGGCCCGTAGGTTGTGAACCAGCACCGGGCCCACTGCTTTCTGAACTGGCAGCACTACCTCCCTCTGTGAGCTGCTGTGTCTGGGAGAGGGACACAAATGAAGAAGGATTTGGCTCACTCAGCAGAAGTAATACATTTTTTTTCTTTTACTTTAATGTGAATCATATAGCAACAGAATGTGTGACCTGTTTAGTTTGTCATACAGGAGGCTTTAGATGTACTTTAACCCTTTCTGGGGTTTTGGCACACATGTTTAAAAAAAACATTTTAAGCCTGAAGATTATACAAAACCCCAAAACGTGATATATTTTCTGAAAGCAGAGACCCTAGAGAATAAAATAGTGGTGGTGGCCCCCACTCCAAAGCACCTTGTCCCCATGTTGATGGGGACAAAGGCCTCATCCCCACAACCATGGCCAGTGTTTGTGGGGGTCTGTGGGCAGGGGGCTTATCGAATTCTGGAAGCCCCCTTTAGCAAGGGGGCTCTCAGATCCTGCCTCCCCTCAGATCCTACATAGTACCCCTACCCATTCACCAAGAAAGTGTCAAAAAGTAATAAAAACACAGAGACAGTTTTTGACAATTTCTTTATTCAATAAAAAAGAAAGAAACAGTTTTGCCCAATGTAAATCCATCACCAATGACGCCGCCCGCTGCACCCAAAAAATAAAAATAAAATTTTCCACGCGACATGAAGGCTGTACATCTACTGCAGGCTAAGCCATTTGACAGTTCTTAAATAGGTGTGGCTATGTCACCTGGTGGCACCGCACCCTTCTGTCATCACTAATCCAGCATGCACCGGTCCGTGTATGGATGGGGGGGACCCCATGCCGTTTTTCTTTTTTAATTTTTTTTACTGCCATTTTTTTTTTTTTTTTACTCAACTGTCAGCTGGGAAGCCCATTGGCAGCTGATGACTCATCGGCTGCTAAGGAAGGCTTCCCGGTCCTGCTCCTTAACGACCAGCTTATACTGTGCCCTGTGAAGTGATGCTTGGGCTGAACCATTCGTCCAACTCTAACAGTATGTGTATCACCAGTCCAGTAATTAGGCAGTATTATTGTTACCAGACACTAATACATTCTCCATAGAAGCTCAGCTTGCAACAATGTCCTGTTTATCACTGGCACAATAAGCAAACAAAAACCTGTTACCATAAACAAACAGCTAAATGCACAGATAAAAAAATATATAATAGCTGTGTTAGCTGCCAAATGATTTATATTTCTGTCCATCCAATTCTGAGATTTACAAACTTTATCATACAACACAGTCCTGCCTGGCAGGGGAGGGAACCTGATCTTCCTTTGCAGCAGTTTCACTACTATCTGTTCCTATCAGCATGCTCCTTGCTCTGCAGCATAACTCAATGGCTCCTTGTTTTGCTTCAAAGCCCTCCTTTCTGAGCTCTGCTGTACAGGGGTACATACACTGCCTGCATTTAAATGTGTGTCTTTTACATCTGCCTGGAGGCTAGCTTTAAGATTGTTCATATGAATGTGTCACTGCATCAGACAATCTTGTTAGAACACATAGCTGATTTCATAACTCATAAAAATTCATTGCCCACTTCCCATGATAATCCCTCATTACTTGAAAGTGGCAAGCACAGAATATTCTTTAAAAAGCATAACAAATATTTCACTTTCAGTTACCTGCTAGCCAACCGTGCAGTATATGTTCACATATTTTAAATCAATTGAATTAATATTTTGAGTGCATTGCTTTAAGTATGAGTTTCACCATATAGAGTATATGACTACTGCAAACATTCTTAAAATGTCAACCTTCCTTTTTAAATTAAAAAACACTAAATAAATGCAGCATGCCATGGCTGTAGTACATCACTTGAGGTTTTTTTTAAGGAAAAATACAGAAAACACATATTTCTGCTAAAAATGAAAGGATTTAGATTAAAACTGTATTTAAATCCCACAGGCCAAAACATATGCCAAGAGGCAAAAGGGAATTGTGATAGTCATATGTCTTACACCCACCAACTACTACAGACATGCTTAGCGAGATTAAAAAGAGTAGCAAAGTATTGCTTAATCCTGATGGAGAACTTTAATCTGCTAGATGTACTTCCAGGGTGAAGAAGGCAATGAGAGATATTTCTTTGCACTTGTTAATAATGCTTCGTTCCCAGATTGTATGGAAGCATTGAGAGAATGAAGAATATCATCAAATATGTTGTTGCACCAACTAGAAATAACAAGAGAAATATAGTTAACCCCCAAGGAAACGCAGCTTTTACAGAAGGAGAATTTGAAGGAAGATTAGAAATCATATCTGCTGTATGCTGTATATAAAAAAAGAACACGAAGAAGCAATAAAATAAGCAACGTTGTAAAGCATACCAACATTTTAATGCTATACTCTACCATACTCTTTTTTTCCATATTTTCTATTGTTATTGTTAGAACTCCTATGCACCTTTTTTCCTTTTTTGTTCATGTTGAACCATGTCTAATAATTTCCCTTTGGGATTATGAAACTATTCTGAATCTGAAACTTTCTTGCCTTCATTACTATCTCTTTACATTTTAATCCCCCTGCTTTCTCTAAATCCATCTCACTCTACCTACTCTCTCTTTTCTGCCCACACCCACACTCTCTTACGCTCTCTCCCCAGATTTCCCCACTCTGTCATCCTCTCCTTTCTTTTTCCCTCACTCTCTTCCCTTTTACTCCCACACGTTCACCTTCTCTTCCCCATTACTCCCACTCTCTTGCTCTCTATTTCTTCTACTCCCATTTTCTCACGTCTCTTTATTGTTGCCCCCCACTCTCTCATATTCTCATTGCTGCTACTTGCCCTTTCTAATGTGTGCTTCCCTGTTAGGCATACATTGTTAATTTTTTTTCAAGCAACCAGTAGGTTGACTGAAAAAAAAAGATCCAATTCCCTCATCCACACACTTGATGTGAATGGGGGAATCACTCCCACTGTGTATTCCCATAGCAGGGAAGGCTTAGCTATAGATGGCAGCACTGGTCTTTTGGGAAAAAAACAAAAATCCAGCCTGCCCATACATGGATCAAAATTTGTCTGGTTCACCATGTACTGCTTGCTGTCACTTGTTCACTCTCTCTTCCCTGTTGCCTCTCCATCCCGCTCTTCTTTGTTACCCCCACGTACTCACTCACCCATTCTTCCCTCTTACCCCTCTCTCACCCTACCCTTCCTGTTATTCCCACTCTCTCTGCTTTTTTCCCTGTTAACCCCCACTGTAATATTCAATGAAAATTGATTTCTGCTTTTTGGACACAAACTGAAATACGGCTTCTCTCTAGGAAAAAACTGCTTAAAGGACATTTACACCGCAACATCAAAGCGGGCTAGATAAATGCATGAGTTTGTTAACATTTGACTAGCAGGACCCCCTACTTCCACACCTGGACAGTATAAGTTACTCAAGGAGGAGGGATGGAATGAACATTCTGAAGACCAGGACCCCTGCAGGGGTTACTGCCCAGATCCTCATGGGCTGGGAGATCATGTGGACAGCTGATGTGATTACCTGATCAAATAGTAAACCTGGAACAGGAATGCATTTTTATGACCTTTGGTTTAAGATATCTTCACTGTCTGCAATTACCAACCCCCCAACTGAAGGACATGTTTCAGCTCTGAACAAAAAGTGCTATTCCCTTTTCATTGTCCCATCTCCCTTTTCATTGTTTTACCCCATTTCCTTATCTGTAATTATAATATATTTATATCTCTACTGTAAACAAATCCAACCCTTATGTTAGTTAAGAATTATTTTGACTTCACTGGAAGCCAGACATCCTAAACAGAGCACATTTTACACCCACTCTCCTACCTACTACCCCTGCTTTATCACCCTCTTTTCCCTGGCAGGCCCACTCTCTTATCTTCTCTTCCATTACCCCCATTTTCTCACCCTCTCCTTCCCATTAACCACACTCTCTCACCCTCTACTTCTCATTGCACCCACTCTCTCACTCTCTCTTCCCTTTAGTCCCACCCACTCATTACTTCCCACATTACATCCCACTCTTTCATGCTTTATTCCCTGTAATCCCCACTCTCCCACTCTTTTCCCTGGTACCCCTACTCTCTCATCCTCTACTCCCCGTTACCCCCACTTGCTTTCCCTCTATTCCCTATTACCCTCACACTCACTCTCTATTCTTTGTTAGCACCACTTTCTCACCTATTACCCCCCCCCCCCCCACACACACACACACTCTCTCTTTATACTTCTGCAATTCTATTTTTGTTTTTTGCTTCACTTAACTATGACACTCTAGATACACTTCATCTTTAATAACTTTTATGTTTTTTCTTTTACTACAGAATACCTTACATGGCATAGGTTATTTTAATACTACATATATTACTACATTTAAACATTACTACCAAAACGTGTTACTGGGAAGGATTTCATAAGTGAAAGCATATGGAGCAGGCATTTATTTTTGTTCTAGATTCTAAAGTTTTCTCCCCAGCCACTGTGCACACAATACCTTTCGGTCCTTAGCAGACATTTTGCTAATGGTTTGAATTATGTAGAACACATGAATCACTAGTTCACCTCTAATTTCTCCATTAGAATTCATTTGTTACTTATTTGTGTACTATATTTATATAACATCAACAACAAATTCCTCGGTGTTTTGCAGAGAATATATTAACGTATACAGCACTCTCTACCCTTGAGAAATATACAGTCTAAGGTCTGCACCACAAACTCAATGAAGTAGTCAGAATGCAGGTAGTGACTGCTTTAACCAATATTATTCAGTCTGTGGAATGGGTAATTGTTGGGCATCAAGAGAGGTAAAAAATAGAAGTGCAGGAAGGGTAAATAAAAAGAAAAGCAAATTATGCTTAAAGCTACATTGTTTTGGGAATCACAGAAAGCAAAGTGACTGTAAAACACGTTGAGATTTGCATGGCAACCTTTGGAGACATCTTGCTGGAGAACTAACTTGTTTTTTTAACTTGAAGGTGCCTCTTAGGTACATACACTATATGACGGTTTGTGAACACTTGACCATCACAAATACTCCATATGGTCAAAATTACGTGGACACCTTTTCAAACTATTCAGGTTCAGGTGTTCCCAATGAGGGGTATTGGTAATTCTATAGCACACAAACCCAAACATATTTTAGACAACTCTGCACTTCCAACCTTGTGGCAGCAATTTAAAGAAGACCCGTTTTCATTCCAGAATGACTGTGCCAAATGCTTGCAACTAAGGAAGCTCTAAAAAGACATAGTTTGACAAATTTTGTGTAAAAGGACTTATGTGGTCTGCATTGAGACCTGACCCTAACCATACTGAACACGTTTGGGATGAATAGGAATGCCAAATGCGAACCAGATCTTCTTGTCCAACATACCGTATGTACTTAGTAACGTAGTGTTGCAAGGCTTTCCAGATGAGCAGAGATTGGTATAACTGCAAAAGGAGTACCACATCCATAGTGAAGCCCACGGTTTTGGAAGGGAATGTTCAACAAGTTCATAGAAGTGTGATGGTCAGGTGTCCACAAACTTTTGGCCACATAGTGTATCTACTGTATATAGCATAGCTACTGTACTTTTTTTACAAGGTAAACCTAATGATATACTTCCCACTTCATATGAACTGGTTATAATAAGTAAAAAGTACATATTTCTTATCATTAATAGTAACAAACGGTTTCCCCTAAATTCCATAATTTGTCACAAAGTCAAGGAAAAGATTGCATCTTCTGACCCTGAGCATTGTAGATGGTCCACATCACAGGAGACTGAAGACAGTATATTGTCTTCAATGAAACAGACCCTGTCTGATAGACATGCAATAAAATATTGTAGAAGGGTGAGCAAATTATGACACTATGCAGAACTACCAAGCATAGTTTGCATATTAAAAAACATGTACTGTATATCTGCCCTTGTCTACACTAATATACTTAATAAACGCCACATAGAAGCAAGATTGTTAAACTATTACCACATAATAGAAATGTTGATCTATTTTACATGTACTCCATATTTAAAAATCTAAAATGAACTCTATATCTTAAAAAACACAAAAAGGATATATTTTCCTTCACAGACAAACATGCATTGTGAGGATTCCAAGACTTTACAAAACAAATACATAATCTGCAAAGTGTCCAAAGCCACAAATATGAAAATCACTGTATAGACAAAGTCAGCATCTTCACAATCAGCTGTTTGCTATATGTTTTCCCCAGAGTTTGTATCACGCTGTTATTTTAGCAAACAAATCAATGATCACTAAGTCTTGATGTGTTTTCACTCCATTCATTATTGATTCCTAGACAAAAGCATAAATGTCTCTGTGTACAAGCAGTAATTCTTTATATCAGGGTGCAGTACATTTACCATTAGAATCATTGGCACAGGATTGTTCAAGAAAATGGGGGTCAATTACTGGTAGCAGTAAAATAGCATAAATATATAAACTAGTGCAGCACTACAGTAAAAAAACAAACAAATGAATAAATGTTCATACAACTTTTTAAAGTTTTTTTGCACAACATTAAAATGTAAATAGCGATTTTGAAAAAAACTGAAAAAGACATCTGGGAAATCCACTTGTTTATAGGATGAGCATGAAGGATGTTGGGTCTCTGTAAATATATTGATATAGTGCTGTGTGTAGCAGCACTTGCAATGCAAAAGCTCAGTTGTGAGCTCAGATGTTGAATACAAAGCCAATTGAAGCACCACTAAAAATACTAAAATTCCTAAAACTGAACTCCAGGAAAAGCAAATATTGGCTAAATGCAAGAGACATGTGTATTTCTCCCAGATCTGTGTGGTAATCTAGTCTGAGAGTTGCCTCTGTTCTGAATCTTCTAAATCTAATAAAGACTGGTCACTGCTACACTCTCTGGTTGTGCAGAGTGACTGGTCTTGTCTCAGCCCCTCCTGTAGTTTTCTGTGGGCAGCCTGTGGTGGATGGAATCTGATTGGCTCCTGCCACAGCTCTGATCTTTGCACAGGCTATGTACAGCACAATTAAAGAAAAGATTATCCAATATACTGTGTACTATATGTTCTCATCCTTACATTAAACATACTGTATACAGACAATAATAGTAATAGCCAGGGACTTTGTGAAGAACAAGTGGATATGAAGAGAACACTACATATATAAAAACATAACTTTTATTAGAATATTACAAAACACAAACAGAAGGCAAACACTAAAATATTAATTAAAGTGTACAATTATTGTATAGATCCAATCTACTCCAAATGTAGGCTCAACGTGTTTTGATAGATAGATCTTTTTCAGGAGCACATGTGAGCAATCAGCATGTTGAAACCCATAATTCCCATTATCATAAAACCATGTATTCACTAGAATTATAAAATGTGTTTGGTCTCTTTCCAAAGTGGGGAGAGAAAAGGGCTAGGAGGCTCTCATACAGTCAGTGGTCATCCATTATCCAATTAAATGCACACATCAACTGAGAAAATAAAACACACCATCACCAATGTTTCAAGCAGAGCAAAAAGGGCTCTGGACTTGTCCAGGTCTTATGATTCAACTGTTTACAATGTCTGCGAGATGGGCACCCAAAAATTAACATTAGCAGAAATCAAATAGGAAAGGGCCCATTTTCAGGATATCCTTCCATGCACATCAAAAGTTCCACTGAGCAGTCACGTGATATAAAAATTATAACCATCTAAATCCAGTGGGTAAGTATGGGGAATCTGAGTCAGTAAAGCAGGTGTGCTCTTGAAGGGGGATAATATATTCTTCTCATAAGGCAGGAAAGGGTTTCAAATGTACAGTATGTCATTGAATAGGTTGGAAAGTGTTGCAAGCCCTTGAGTGACCCAAGAATGAAGTATCAAGATGGGGTGTATTCAATTTTAGTGTTTCAAAGGGTAGCAAAACAGAATGAGGGATTGAAGAGTCATTAATGCAATTTCTTAGGAATTTTAAGATGTGTATCATGGATCGTAGGGTATGTAGAAAGGACCACGGGCTGGTCTGCAAGAAACACTAAGGTCAGGGCTTTTGAATTACCCATAAAAAGGTGAAGACGTTCAATATGGGTCCAAGTGTTAGCAGTGTTATGTATCCACCAGAAGGTCTACTAAGGCCACAATGTAATAGTGCTGTATGTTAGGCAAAGAGAGAGCCCCTAAGTGCTTTTGTTTTGTTAAGGTGGAGAAGCAACAGTAAAATTTACTTTAGACAATGAAAGGATAAACATATAAACTAAATGTCTCCAAATTTTACTAGTTAATGCAGGTCATTAGGTTGTACTATTATCGGGAATCAGGTAGAGCTATAACTATAAGTAGTATAGACCCTACACTGCACATTTATTTACCTGGTATAAGCTAACATTACATTTAGTTGGGATAATAGTAAACCTGAAGTGAACTATCCATCATAGCAGACATGTTGTGGTGCCTACATGACTGTTTATATTATTTATTTAGCCTCTCAGCATGTTCATGTACACTATATTATTAAAGTATTGGGATGCCTGCCTTTACACACACATGAACTTTAAGGGCATCCCAGTCTTAATCCAGCTTTAACAGCTTTGATTCTTCTGGGAAGACTGTCAATAATGTTTAATAGTGTGTCTATGGGTATGTTTGACCATTCTTCCAGACACAAGTTTGTGAGGTCAGGCACTGATGTTGGACGAGAAGGATTGGCTCGCAGTCTCCACTCTAATTCATCCCAAAGGTGTTCTATCGGGTTACGGACAGTTCCTCCACCCAAAATTCGCTCATCCATGTCTTTATGGACCTTGAATTGTGCACTGGTGAGGAGTCATGTTGGAACAGAAAGAGGACATCACCAAAATGTTCCCACAAAGTTGGGAGCATAAAATCGTCCAAAATGTCTTGGTATGCTGACACCTTACAAGTTCCATTCACCAGAACTAAGGGGCCAAGCCCAACCCCTGAACAACAACTCCACACCATAATCCCCCCTCCACCAAATGATTTGAACCAGTACACACAGCAAGGTCCATAAAGACATGGATGAGCGAGTTTGGGGTGGAGGAACTTGACTGGACTGCACAGAGTCCTGACCTCAACCCGATAGAACACCTTTGGGATGAATTTGAGTGGAGACTGTGAGCCAGGCCTTCTCGTTCACATAAGTGCCTGACCTCACAAGTGCGCTTCTAGAAGAATGGTCAAATATTCCCATAGACACACTCCTAAACCTTGTGGACAGCCTTCCTAGAAGAGTTGAAGCTATTAACGCAATATTGAACCCTATGGACTAAGACTGGGATGCCATTAAAGTTCATGTTCATGTAAAGGCAGGTGTCCCAATACTTTTGGTAATATAGTGTATGTTAAATATTACAGACATAAAGAACATTTACCACAATCATATTGTAAAATTAAGAACCTTGATTTATTTCAGCCCAAAAGAAATGTGAAATATGAACCCGAATGGATTTTGAAGTAATTCAGCATATATACAGTATGTGAAAGATAAATGAATGTGTACTAAACCAATAACAATAATAATAAAACATTTCAACTTTAAATTTATATTATGATATGATGCACTTTCAGAACATTAAATCACATAATACTACTTATTATGTAGCTGCCACACCACAAAATATTCTATTAAAGCCTCTTGGAACCATGAACTCAAAAAAAAAAAAAAGTAAATATATTATCTACAATTTCAATATTATTTGAAATGCAATAATATACCATATATTTTAGTTTGGCTCTCCCATAAAACCAGCATAGATATTGTAGTCTAGACCCTCTATGAAAAGCCTAATAAAAGCTGATTATTGCAGTGGTATGTTAAACTAGTTTTAGTGACTTAGGGTGAACTGACACTGGAACGGACAGTTGCTGGAGCACCTTACCTGGCAGCTGTCCATTTCACTTACAGTAGGGGGCAGTGTCATGGTACACGATTTAGCACATCACACAGCCCCCTTTTTGTTTTGCTTTTGTACAAACTTTATCTGAAAGTGTACAAAAGTAAAGTTCATTCGTGTTGAAATACAGCATTGTGATGCACTGCATGTCTGTACAGTGACATACAGTTCTATACAGTCCAATGCAATAAAATGAGACGTGTCTGCATTTTATCGCCGCACGCTGCAGCACAGCACTGGGCTGTACGTCAGTATAAATGGGGCACACAGGAAACAATTGTTTTCTGTGTGTCCTTATGGTGACAGGTGTTTTAAAGCACAGGCAGTGTAGTTAATGTAAGCAGAGGGGTACTTCTAAAGGTTTTAAGGGGTACTTCTAAAATGAAGCTTAGAAACCTTTACTGAATGGTTAGTTGAAGTGTTTGTATAGCCAGAATTTTGTTTTACAGCTTTGAATAGAATTAGAACAAAAACAATTTAAAACCCCAGACAGAATTTTTTTTTAATGTTGTTGCTGTCTGTGTCCTACTGGTGACACTTCCCTTTACTTCCAGTTCAGGAGAAACAACAGGAAGTGAAAGAAAATCTCCTCAGAGTAAGGGTAATTTCCCTCTTAGAAAGTTGTCTCTGAAATATTTAGCCTTACCTTATTCCGGTGGCAACTGTAACATGTTGTGTTTTACATCAATTTCTGTCTTAGTGAAAATGGTCACAAGGACAAATTAATCCACATAGTGAGGGTACAGAAAACAATGAAAATCCTGACAGGGATTCTAAACCTTCCCTACTCTATCCAAAACTAAACGCATTAAAGGGAAATGACTAAAACAGGTGCAGCCAGATTCTGCAGCAGCTGTGTATTGCAATCAATCGGCTTCCATCTTTCTTTTTTGTAAGCATTAGGCCCCCACATGGCCGTGTCTGTGTGCGGGGTCTGTTTTTGCTCAGCGGGATCACTCCGCTGATCCCCCCACTGAGCCAGTGGATGACAGATCCGTCTCTGCTCACTGTGCGGAGACGGATGTGTCAGAGCGCCGCTCTCCTCTATGGGAAATCGGATGACACCGGAACGTCTGTCCAGTGTCATCCAATCCAATCCCCAGACGGGTGGAAAAATAGGGTCTCCATCGGTCGGACTTTACGGACCACGGATCAGATTGGAGAGTGGCGGATGTCAGCGGACATGTCACCGCTGACATCCGTTGCTCCATAGAGGAGAATGGGGCGTCTGTTCAGGTCCACCTGAAAAATGGACAGGCAGACCTGAATGGAACGTCCGTGTGAAAGGGGCCTTAGGCCCCTTTCACACGGGCTTTTCAATCAGATCTGCCTGTCAGTTTTTCAGGCGGACCTGATCGGAGCCTCCATTCACTCCTATGGAGCGGCGGATGTCAGTGGTGACCCACTGCTATCCGATCCGATTCTGTCTGTGAAATCCAGACGGATGGTGACCCTATTTTCCCTTGGATTGGATGGGATCGGATAAAAAAAATGGACAGGCGGTCCATTATCAACCAATTCCAATTTCCCCATAGAGGAGACCGGGTCTCTGACAGGTCCGTCCCTGCACAGTGAGCAGAGACGGACCCGTCATTTACCTGCTTAGCGGGGATCAGCTAATCGTTCCCCCCGCTGAGCAAAGCACAGTCCGCCAGGCTGATCACCCACGTGAAAGGACCCTAACTGAACAAGGTGATGATAGAACTTAATTGGTTACTATGCTCCAGAGTCTGCCTGCTCCAGTTTTAGAAATTTCCCTCGTGCACTTCAATACCAAATTTTAAACTGAACAAATTGTATTACTTTTCAAAAGGTTTTTGATATTTTAAAAATGCAAGAGTTTGCTTTAAATGCAAAAATATACATTAAGCCCCCGGTCACACCAATGCAACTTGTCATGCAATGAATGTGGTCAAATTGGTGCAACTCCGACTCCATCGGAGTCGCACCAGTTTTGACAGTAGTTCCTGCACTACTTTTTGCAAGTTCAGGTGCGACTTGCATAGACATCTGTGCATGAAGTCACACAGATGTCTTCCAAGTTGCACCTGAAGTTGCACTGACATGCACTTTTGAAATCACGTGATTTCAAGTAAAGTCACGCGATTTCAAAGCTGCATTTGGTGTGACCAAACTGTAAGATGATTTACAAAGAGAATGTAAATGTTTTAGGGGTAGCCTGAAATAAACTAAAACATTTCAGGGTGCACTAGGTGAATATTTATTTTTCTAAAGCAGTCCTAGAGAATTCAAACTGAGTATGTGTATATATATATATATATATATATATATATATATATATATATAAATATACAGTGCCTTGAAAAAGTATTCATACCCCTTGACATTTTCCACATCTTGTCATGTTACAACCAAAAAAGGTAAATGTATTTTATTGGGATTTTATGTGATAGACCAACACAAAGTGGCACATAATTGTGAAGTGGAAGGTAAATTTCAAATTTTTTTACAAATAAATACCTGAAAAGTGTGGCGTCCATTTGTATTCAGCCCCCCTGAATGAATACTTTGTAGAACCACTTTTCGCTGCAATTACAGCTGCAAGTCTTTTTGGGGAAGTCTCTACCAGATTTACACATCTAGAGAGTGACATTTTTTCCCATTCTTCTTTGCAAAATAGCTCAAGCTCTGTCAGATTGGATGGAGAGCGTATGTGAACAGCAATTTCCAAGTCTTGCCATAGGTTCTCAATTGGATTTAGGTCTGGACATTGATGGGCCATTCTAACACATGAATATGCTTTGACCTAAACCATTCCATTGTAGCTCTGGCTGTATGTTTAGGGTCGTTGTTCTGCTGGAAGGTGAAGCTCTGCCCGAGTCTCAAGGTTTTTGCAGACTCTAACAGGTTTTCTTCTAAGATTGCCCTGTATTTTGCTCTATCAATCTTTCCATCAACTCTGACCAGCTTCCCTGCCCCTGCTGAAGAAAAGAATCCTCACAACATCATGCTGCTACCACCGTGTTTCATGGTGGGGACAGTGTGTTCAGGGTGATGTGCAGTGTTAGTTTTCCCCTACATATAGCGTTTTGCCTTTAGGCTAATAAGTTCAATTTTGGTCTGATCTGACCAGAGCCCCTTCTTCCACATGTTTGCTGTGTCCACCACATGGCTTCTTGCAAACTTCAAATGGGGCTTCTTATGGCTTTATTTTAACAATGGCTTTCTTCTTGCCACTCTTCCATAAAGGCCAGATTTGTGGAGTGCACAACTAATAGTTGTCCTGTGGACAGATTCTCCCACCCCAGCAGCTCCTCCAGAGTTACCATGAGCCTCTTGGCTGCTTCTCTGATTAATGCTCTCCTTGCCCGGCCTGTCAGTTTAGGTGGATGGCCATGTCTTGGTAGGTTTGTAGTTGTGCCATACTCTTTCCATTTTCAGATGATGAATTGAACAGTGCTCTGTGAGATGTTCAAAGCTTGGTATATGTTTTTATAACCTAACTTGCTTTAAACTTTTCTACAACTTTATCCCTGACCTGTCTGGTGTGTTCCTTGGCCTTCGTGATGCTGTTTGTCCACTAAGGTTCTCTAACAAACTTTTGAGGGCTTCATAGAACAGCTACATTTTTACTGAGATTAAATTAGACACAGGTGGACTCTATTTACTAATTAGGTAACTTCTGAAGGCAATTGGTGCCACTAAATTTTAGTTAGTGGTATCAGAGTAAAGGGAGATGAATACAAATGCACACTTTTCAGATGTTTATTTGTAAAAAAAAATTGAAAACCATTTATGATTTTCCTTCTACTTTACAATTATATGCCACTTTGTGTTGGTCTATCACATAAAATACCAATAAAATAAATTGACGTTTTTGGTTGTAACATGACAAAATGTGGAAAAGGTCAAGGGGTATGAATACTTTTTCATGGAATTGTATGTATGTGTATATAACACACACACATATATTTAACAATTACATTGGCTACTAAAAATATGGCTAAAAAAACCAGTGTGCACTAAAATAGTAAGAGCCTTCCTTCCCATATACAGTATGTGCCAACACTACCCCTCCCCCACCCCAGCAGCAGTAACATACATTAATCTTTTTTTTTTTCTTTCATTACATTCCAGCATGTGACCATTTCACGTTGTCAAAAACAAATGGTAAAGTATAAAGCAAAGGTGAGCAATTTTACATTTCAAAAGCGATGAACTATGGTATACCCATGCCCCTTCCCAGCCTTCCATTTGGAACTTTCGAAATCTGTGCTAGAAAAATACTGCCTTTAATGATAACTGCCTCATTCTATTACTCACGTTCCACTACCAGAGTTCAAATCTCAGATCACAGCTAAAAGCACACAGCTAGACTGGCTGAAATAAAACATAAAATTGAATGCCCTGGCTATAGACAAATACCTAGAAATATCTGGTTATTTATGATAGTCAGAGCAAAGGGTATCTCTAATAGGAAAATATAAATTTAGAATTTGGTAACAAATGTATCTTTGTCAATCTATTATCCATAATTGTAGGATATGTATTGATTTTATATACACTCACCGGCCACTTTATTAGATACACCTGTTCAATTGCTTGGTAACACAAATTGATAATCAGCCAATCACATGGCAGCAACTCACTGCATTTAGGCATTTAGATGTGGTGAAGGCAATTTGCTGAACTTCAAGCAGAGCATCAGAATGGGGAAGAAAGGGGATTTAAGTGACTTTGAACGTGGCATGGTTGTTGGTACCAGATGGGCTGGTCTGAGTATTTAAAAAACGCTGATCTACTGGGATTTTCACACACAACCATTTCTTGGGTTTACAGAGAATGGTCCAAAAAATAGAAAATATCCAGTGAGCGGAAGTTGTGTGGACGGAAAAGCCTTGTTGAAGTCAGAGGTCAAAGAAGAATAAGCAGAATGGTTTGAGAAGATAGAAAGGCAACAGTAAGTCAAATAACCACTAATCGCAAACAAGGTTTGCAGAATACCATCTCTGAACACACAACACATGAAACCTTTAAGCAGATGGGTTACTGCAACAGAAGACCACGGGTGCCACTCCTGTCAGCTAAGAGCAGGACACTGAGGCTACAATTCGCACAGGCTCACCAAAATTGCAAATAGAAGATTGGAAAAATGTTGCCTGGTCTGACCGGATGTGCATGATGGAGTCTACCCCGTCTGAAAGGGGCCACAGGGTGACTCGATTTCAGCTGCAACATTCAGATGGTAGGGTCAAAATTTGGCGTAAACAACATACAAACATGCATTCATCCTGCCTTGTAACAATGATTCAGGTTGGTGGTGTAATGGTATGGGGGATATATTCTTGGCACACTTTGGGCCCCTTAGTACCATTTGAGCATTGTTTAAATACCACAGCCTACCTGAGTATTGTTGCTGACCATGTCCATCCCTTTAAGACTATATTGTACCCATCTTCTGATGGTTACTTCCAGCAGGATAATACACCCTGTCACAAAGCTCAAATCATCTCAAACTGGTTTCTTGAACATGACAATGAGCTCACTGTACTCCAATGGCTTCCACAGTCACCAGATCTCAATCCAATCTGCAGCAACTGCGTGATGCTATCATGTCAATATGGACCAAAATCTCTGAAGAAGTTCTGAAGGCAAAAGGGGGTCCAACCCGATACCAGCATAGTGTACCTACTAAAGTGGTCGGTAAGTGTACATTTTTGAGATCCAAAGGAATTGCAGGGAGTATGGAGGCTGCCTTTGCTGACCTTAGTACTTAGTTACTTAGTAACTTTAAGTAGATGTACACCTCTAAATTGAAATCCATACAGATATAAAATACACAGCTGTAATAGCTGTGCATTCATTAATGCATTCTAAATATACAGTAAGTCCCTTACATATGAGCATTCAACTGCAAACTCTCAAAGACGTGAACATGTGTTTGCATGTCCAGTCGTGTAAAGTTGGGTACACAAACTCAGCTTTTTCTACAACCCAGCGGGCTGACCAAAAAAACGAACAGATCACCATACCAACACAAGCAATATTGGTGCAGCAATCTCCCCAGCTGCGCTATTGTTTTCTGACGGGGGGGGCTCCACCCACCAGAACACAATGATCAGCGCTCATAGCCATTGTCTGCAAGTGCTGATCTTTGTTAGACTTACGAACAAGTTGGACTTACAAACAAGCTCCCAAAGCGGAACTCATAAGTAAGTAGGGGACTTACTGTATTTTTAAATGCCAACAGTGTTACTATGTGAGTTTCACCAATTATCAACCCTCACAATCCCCTGCACAGCAGAATTCAAACTGCTGGAGGGAGAAGCAGCACAAGAAGCCAGTTATGCACTAATTAAACATATTATGATAGGAGGAGAGACCAGAGTGACAGAGAAATTAGCTCATTAACCTGCTGCTTCCCCTTTCACTGTCCAGTCACAGGCTAAAGGATTGACATGACCTGTTAGTGTTATTGAACTACAGATGAGAAAAATCTGATCCCCTGCCCTGCCAAAAAGGGCTATGCTGTGTGTCAGTGTGTGAGTTGTGTAATATCAGGGCTGCATGGTCATATATACAAATCCTTTTGTAGTTAAAACAACCCTCATATATGTATATGTGTACGTAGCTGTTTAGCAAAATGTAATTATCAACTTTTTTGTAATAGTTTGAACTTTTTATTTATCCTAAAAAATAAAGAATATAGAGAGTGCATCCACACAAAGGCCCAGACAGAAGTAATATTAACCTCTAGAGATCCACGCTATAGACGAAAGATGTCTACAGCGCGGATCTGAATCTCCGGGTGGACGTCCATGGACGTCCGCCCCTTTACACGCCCCCTGCACGCACTCAGGCGTGCCCGCGGGTCGGGCGGACTCGATGTCTGCTCCAGACCCGCGATCGCCTGCAAAGCTGTACAATGGGGAACCGCCAATGTAAACAAGGCGGTTCCCCATTCTGTGAGAGGGGGACAAGCAGATCTACTGATCCCAGTCACTGGGATCAGTTAGATCTGTTATGTCCCGGCCAACCCATCCCCCCCACAGTTAGAACACGCCCAGGGAACATAGTTAACCCCTTCACTGCCCCCTGCAGGTTAACCCCTTCACTGCCAATGACATTTATACAGTAATCAGTGGATATTTAAATTTCTGATCGCTGTATAAATGTCATTGGTCCCAAAAATGTGTCAAAAATGTCCGACACGTCCCCCCCAATATCAAAGTCCCCATAAAAATTGCAGATCTCTGCCATTACTAGTAAAAAAAAAAATAATAATAAAAACGCCATAAATCAATTCCCATAGTTTGTAGATGCGATAACTTTTGCGCAAACCAATCAATAAATGCAGATTGCGATTTTTTTATCCAAAAATATGTAGAAGAATATAAATCGGCCAAACCCAATGAATCATTTTTTTTTTTTTTTGGATATTTATTAGAGCAAAAAGTAAATAATATTGTTCTTTTTTCAAAATTGTCGCTCTTGGTTTTGTTTATAGCGCAAAAAATAAAAACCGCAGAGGTGATCAAATACCACCAAAAGAAAGCTCTATTTGTGGGGAAAAAAGGACATCAATTTGATTTGGGTACAACGTCGCACGACCGCGCAATTGTCATTCAAAATGCGACAGCGCTGAAACCTGAAAATTGGTCTGGGCAGGAGGGGGGTTTAAGTGCCCAGTAAGGAAGTGGTTAATGTCTGACCCCATTATTTATCATAATTGGTATTAATGCTACTTGATATACTATATATTTTTTTTAACATCTCTTTAGAGTCAATAGGGTCTGATGCATTAATGAACAAATTCAGGCAACAAGTGAAACCAATCATTGTGCTTCTATGTTGTCTAGTAAACACTCCAGGTGGCTTAAATAAACTTAAAATTTACATACTTTTTAAATCTGATCTTTTGCAATCTTCTTGTGTTCAAAGAGTAGCTTACATGGTCATCGGGACTGTACTTCCCAAGACCTGTGATTTATAACTGCTTCTCTCTCTGCTTCCTGTATCACCATTCACATTTATAGTTGAAATGGCTCTCTAAATGAAATTGGTACAGACAATTTTTACACCAGGAATTTCTGCATGTGAGACAGGAAGAATCTCGCAATGGGTATATTTGGAAATTTCTCTCAAGCTGGGATATTTAGATATCCCATGTTACCAAGAAAATAGAAACTGTCTAAATTAAAAACCCATGTCATGAATTGGTAGACTGTGCTCATGTACTGTATGCAGCTTGAGGATTCATTTTCAATTTTGACTAGTGTGTACCTCTAAAGTATTGTGAACTTCATTCTTTCCAGTTTGAAAATCTCTATTCATGAAAAGAAGCACTTCTGTAATTGCTGTTATCTTTTGGGGAGCCCCTAAAGGGCCTGGTCCTTGCCAGCTTGTGATACTGAAATATTTCACTTTCATCTTTAATTTGAATAGAGGCATATCAACCTATGATATGGCCCTTTTCCTAAGCCCTCATACACACGGGCGTTTTTTAACGCCACGTTTTTGGGCGTTTTTTACAGCTCTCCATGTTATTCAATGGCCCTCTAAAAAGGCTGACATTTTTGAGCAGTAGAGGGCGTTGGCGTTAGTGAGCTGTAACTGGAACGCGGGACCAGTACGTTCCGAAGCTGCAGCGTCATGGCGTTTTTGAGGATGAGCCTGCAAAACTCTAAATAACGTTACTTAACGTTGTATGCACAGCGTTAAGTCACGTCAGGCGTTCTATTCAAAATCAATGGTTCCCTATGGGAGCCCATTGATTTGAATAGAAGTCACACCAGAAGTCGGATCAGGATGATCCGGCTTGCAGCGTGACTTGCATGCTAGGGATCTTAAAGGGGAACCCCGCAAAAAAAATTTACGTGGGGTTCCCCCCAAGAGCATACCAGGCTCTTCGATCTGGCATGGATTTTAATGGGAACACCCACACTGAAAAAACGGCATAGCGTCCCCTCAAAATTCATACCCGACCCTTATCCAAGCACGCAGCCTGGCAGGCCAGGAAAGGGAGTGGGGACAAGCGAGCGCCCCCCTCCTGGACCGTACCAGGCCGCATGCCCTCACCATGGGGAGTATGGGTGCTTTGGGGCGGGGGGGTTCTGCGCCCCCCACTCCAAAGCACCTTGTCCCCATGTTGATGGGGACAAGAGCCTCTTCCCAACAATCCTGGCCATTGGTTGTCGGGGTCTGCGAGCAGGGGCTTATCGGAATCTGGAAGCCCCCTTTAATAAGGGGGCCCCCAGATGCCGGCCCCCCCACCCTATGTAAATGAGTATGGGGTACATCGTACCCCTACCCATCTTCCTGGACAAATGTGTACAAAAAAACACTACACAGCTTTTTAAAATATTTTATTAAATCAGCTCTGGCATCTTCTCCCCCCTCTTCTTTCTTCGGCTCTTTTGCGGGGTCTTGGGCCTTCTGCGGGGTCTTCTGCTCTTTTGCCGCTGTCTCCTTGGCTAACTTCTCCTGCTTCTTCTTCTTCTTTTTCTTCTGGAGATGTTGAATCATCGCTCTCTTCCACTCGAATGCTGGGTCCGTGCTGCGCGGTTGCCTTATATTGGCATGGGGCGGGGCCACAGGCTGACATCATCCTGAGGGCGGGCCATCACATCACAGGCCCCCAGGATGTGACGTCATGAGGGCGGGCTCAGGATGACGTCAGCATGTGGCCCCCGCCCCATGCCAATATAAGGCAACTGCGCAGTACGGACCCGGCATTTGAGTGGAAGAGAGAGATGAGTCAACATCTCCAGAAGAAGAAGAAGGAGAAGAAGAAGCAGAAGCAGGAGAAGCTAGCTGAGGAGACAGCAGCAAAAGAGCAGGAGTCCCCCACAGAAGACCCCTCAGAAGGCCCAAGACCCCGCAGAAGAGCCGAAGAAAGAAGAGAGGGTAGAAGATGCCGGAGCTGATTTAATAAAATATTTTAAAAAGCTGTGTAGTGTGTTTTTTTGTACACTTTTTTCCAGGTAAATGGGTAGGGGTACGATGTACCCCATATTCATTAACATAGGGTGGGGGCCAGCGTCTGGGGACCCCCTTATTAAAGGGGGCTTCCAGATTCGATAAGCCCCCGTCCGCAGACCCCGACAACCAATGGCCAGGGTTGTCAGGAAGAGGCTCTTGTCTCCATCAACAGGGGGACAAGGTGCTTGGGGTGGGGGGCGCAGAGCCCCCTGCTCCAAAGCACCCATACTCCCCATGTTGAGGGCATGCGGCCTGGTATGGTCCAGGAGGGGGGGCTGCTCGCTCTTCCCCAGCCCCTTTCCTGGCCTGCCAGGCTGCGTGCTCGGATAAGGGTCTGGTATGGATTTTGGGGGGCCCTATGCAGTTTTTTCGGCGTGGGTGTTCCTCTTAAAATCCATGCCAGATCGAAGAGCCCGGTATGCCCTTGGGGGGAACCCCACGCAATTTTTTTGCGAGGGTTCCCCTTTAAGATCCCTAGTACACAAGTCGCGCCGCAAGTCGGATCATCATGATCCGACTTCTGGTTTGACTTCTATTCAAATCAATGGGCTCCCATAGGGAACTTTTGATTTTAAATAGAGGCAGAAAATGCTGCTGAAAGCTAGCGTGGAAAAACGTGCACTGGCGTCAATGCAAAAAAAAAATGTGATTTTTCCCTGACATCGGGCCTGGCGTTTTTGCTTGTTTTTTTGCATACACCTGTGTGTATAAGGCCTTAATCTCTAAAAATATTTATTTAAATGTATAGCTAAAGGTTTTGTTGATAAAGTCCTGTAGACAGGGGTTTTGAAATGTTATCGCAAAAGGTTTAGTGGACATAGTAGGTCTTTGCTGTTGGCACAAAGGTATGCAATAGGGTGTATATGCCTGGAGATGTTTGTAACATGGAACATGATTTGGCAAAATAATACATTTTGGAAAAAAATATTTTTTTGATAGAGTACAATATTGGGTGCACAGTGTTGGCAAGAACTACAGAGGAAAAAGATTTTGCCTATTTCAGAAGATTGCAAAATGAGCAAACAGTGTGACCTGGTAGTGGAGAAAACAAATTGAATTTTGAGGAACATCACTAGAGGGATCACAAGCAGGAGGAAAGAGACTCTAATTCATCTATATAGATCTTTAGGTAGACATAATTTAAAATACAGTTTCCAATTCTGGAGACCTCACTTACAAAAACATATTAAGATAGAACAAATTCAGAGACGGACAACCAAAATGGTGAAATGTCTGTGGGATAAAACATACCAGGAGAGACTGCAGGAACCTAATACATAGTCTTGAGGAAAGAAGGGAAAGGGAGACATGACTGAAATCTTTCAATAATTAGGGGTCTATGCACACTGGGCATAAAAAAATGCTGCTTGCAAAAGCTTCAGCTTGCAAAAGCAGCTGTATGTTAGCCTATGTGTCCATGAACATTAGGGAGTTTACATGCATAATTTCAGAGGAATGCTTAGAGGCAGAAAAAAGAAAACCCTTCATAATTGTGTTTTTGAGAGAAGCAGAAAAAAATGCATAAAGCACATAAGTGTGCCTAGATGCGGAGTTTAGGAGTGTTCGGTATTTTCAAATGTACATTGAAAAATGAGCAGATGGTAATTTTTTGGGAAAAAAAGCTTATAAAAGCAAATGCCCATAAACTCTCCTAAACTCGAGTGCAATATCAGCCATTCTGTTTCTGCCATTCTGCCTGAGGTTCTGGCATTTTTTCTGTTTTTAGTGTGCATGAACCCGAAACGGTATTTTTTTTTTCCAGTTTGAAGCTAAAATCAAGAACATGTGGACATGACCCTAAACTAGCAAGGGTAATTCAAATCTAACTTTACAAAGTATTATTTTACCCAAAGAGCAGTTGATGCTTGTAACATTCTTTCAGCGGAGGTAATGAGCCAGTCAACAGTAAGTGAATATAAATAGTTGTGGGACCAATAGAGATGTATGTTCACTCCAAAGGTTAAAAAAAAAAGAAATCAGAAAGGGGGCAGACTAGATGGACTATTTGCAAAATACAATAATGTGATTCAATCTGCGCAATTTCTTTACAATATAAATGTGAATTCTAATAAATAGAAAAGTACATGCCTTTCTTTCTAAAGACAAAATTGCCACTCACACTTATTAGTGTTTCTACTGTACCACCATAGACAATATATAATTAAACTCAATATAGTGCAGTGCAAATCCTTATATAAAACAAACCATACACAAAACAAAATATAACAATATGTGTCTTCAATAGTGTCTCACTGATATATATATATATATATATATATGATATGAGAGACTATGGAAGACACATACTGTTATATTTTGATTTGCGTATAGTATGTTTTATATAAGGATTTGCAGTGCACTATATTGAGTTTAATTATAGATGGACTATTTGGTCTTGCTCTGTCATCATTTCACTATGTTTTTACTTAGGCCTGGTGGATTTTGTATCTGTATTATAATTTCCACTTCAAATTTTACAGACGGCAATAACAAAGTACATTATTCTTCTATGAAAATAAAATTGGCCAATGAAATGAGCACATGCCTGATCAGGTTTAATTGTTAAGAGATAACAGATGCATCAAGACTTGTTAGACAATTATTGGACATGAAGCTAATTAGATGAATGAATGCATAGTCTAATCCCTCCTATACTCACATGCTCTTTCACTTGAGTCTCTCTGCAAAAGCCAGTACCATGCATAAAAAAAAGGCTTTGAGATAGCTAACTATTCCAAAATGGTAAACTATTCATAGGTTCAAAGGGACAAAGCATCTGTTCAATTAGATTCATTTATAGTTTGAATGTAATGCACAGATGCTCATCTCAGTGCTCAAATCTGGTCTGCTCGGCTATCCTGATCGATTTAATTGCTCACAGCAGTAAGTCAATCAGTGGTTAATCGGAGCTTCAGTCATTATGATTGACTGCTGTACATTTTAATACTAAGAGTTTACAACGTAATATTCTCACTCTGCTAATAATATATGAAAAGGCATTCTCAACTAATGAATCTTCTTTAGGCAACTTGCAAAGCTCAAAAGCACTTAAAGCTGAACTCTAGACAAGCAGCTATCTAAACAGCTGAATGTATAATTAGATTAACTGTCTTAACTACCAAAAGATTTGTAATTTTGTTCAGCTGGTGCAGTTAAGCAGTGCAGCTCAGTGAGGCTATGTTCACACTGATCTGACATAACAGTCACACGCCTTCCGATCCGACTTTGCCCTGCGACTTCAGATCCTGCTCCCATGCGACTTTAATGAACAGGATCCAATTTTGATGCAACTTTGAGATGAGTGTGTCCTTTGATCAATCAAAATAATTTATTTGGCTCTGGAGTGGATGAAACCTCACACCAATTGTATTTTTAAAAAAAAACTGTGTGTGGTCTCCCCCAAAATCCATGCCAGACCCTTTGGTCTGGTATGGATTTTAAAGGGGAAACCCCACACCAAAATAAAAAAAATGGCACACGGTCCCCCCAAAATCCATACCAGACCCTTATCTGAGCATGCAAGTGAGTGCCCCCCCCAACCATACCGGGCCACATGCCGTCAACATGGGGGGGTGCTTTGAGGCAGGGGGCTTATCGGATTCTGGGCTGTGGTTGTGGGGGTCTGCCGGTGGGGGCTGATCGCAGGGGCTTATCAGAATCTGGAAGCCCCCTTCAACAAGGGGGCCCCCAGATCCTGCCCCCCCAATGTGAATGAGTATGAGGTACATAGAACCCCTTTCTATTCACCAAAAAAACCAACGTCAATCACAATGTCTTCCACCACCGCCGCCGCTGACCCATTGAAAAAAAAATGCTCCTCCTCTGATGCTGGCTCCCGCCATTCTGTCAGCTCCAGTGTCTGAAAACTCTTATATAACTTTGGGGCGTGGCCATGCAGTGACATAACTTGGAGACCCTGCCCCTTTGTGATGTCACTGACCCATCATGCCCGTGTCTGTGATGTCACAAGCGGACGGGGTCTTCGGGTTACGTCACAGCATGGCCACGCCCCATAGCTATATAAGAACTGTCAGACATGGGAGCTGCCAGAAAAGCGGGAACATTCGTAGGGGGAGGAAAGTTTTTCTTTTTTTATTGGGTCAGTGGCAGCAGAGCAAGATATCATGATTAATGTTGGATCTGCATCGGGTGTCAAAAACTGCCTCATGATTTTTGTTACACTACACTGGCTTTTCACATAGGTACATGGGGGGGTGGAATCTGGAGGCCCCCTTTCTTAAAGGGGGCTTCCAGATTCCGATAAGCCCCCTGCTCGCAGACCCCCACAACCACAGCCCTTGGTTGTGGGGTAGAGAGCCTTGTCCTCATCATCAAAGCATACCCCCATGTTGCGGGTATGTGGTCTGGTATTTTTCATTGGTACGGATGGGGCTGGCTCACTCCCCCCTTTCCTGGCCTGCCAGGTTGCATGCTCAGATAAGGGTCTGATATGGACAGTGGGGGGGGGGGGGGCATGCCATTTATAAAAACAATTGGCGTGGGGTTCCCCTTAAAATCCATAGCAGACCGAAGAGCTTCTTCATACAGTGCTGCCAGTTCCAGGCTTCTCTTTTATTTTAGATAGCACTCTCCCATCATTGCTCTATATAGCAGCCCAAATTATACCCTGTTTGATGATGCACTGCCCCACATGAGTTTCCTCTGTGTGATATAGACTCTCCAGACCCCTTTCATCCATAGTACAGGCCCAATTCCAGGCTTCAAATTACATTACAGTACTTCAGAGAGATTCCTGCAGGCTGCCATGAGGGCTGACCTGGTGCTCGATGAACCCCTCAGCTCAGGGGGTTGTAATGCCGGCTATACTTATGTATGAACAGGTCTTGGTGTGGAGCTAGGGAACACAGTGTAGCACGACTGACTTCCTCTATCCCAGATTCTTCCTTTCATTGCACCAATGGTTGTCCTACGGAGTACCTGCATGTGGTAAGAAGGTCATAGCTCACCACGCTGTGCTCCCCCCCACCAAATGAAAACACTTCACCTGGGGTAGTTGCGCTCCCCCCTCCTTTAACTCCTCTCTCCTGGCCCAGGCTCTGCCTTTCTGCTAGCAAGCTCACAGTGTTAAATTGAACCAAAAATAGTGAGGTGTCAACAATATCGTCACAACAAACAATTTCATATAAATATAATTTTTCTATATGCATCCATGTCTCCTGTGTGCTTTCTTCAATAACATTCAACTGTGCACATAAACTTATGTTCCCCCCACTTTTCCACCCTTTGTGAAATACAGACACCATTTGTGCTGTCACCTTGTGTTTATGAACCCCATATATAATGTAAGGTCATAAATAGCATGTGTTCCCTTTATATGGGAACCTCTATGCTTCGGTACCTTTTATCCTCCACCACTCCAAAGAGGTGTCTAATCATTTTCATTTGAATCGTTTATCTCCAGCAAGCTCCCTTGATCCTCCGTTTCTACAGGATATGATGTCAGAAGGAAGACAAAAGCTACATTTTGCCATATACCATATAAAAACACTGTATTTAAACCCACTCTTTATGAATTGCACTTACATTTAAAAATGCATAAGTGCACCACCATATATAAGGTACAACTGCCGATATTCTGACTGGCTATTCAGATACTGCATTTCTGGCAGGGCCAGATCTAACCAGTCAGATGTGGGGGTGCAGTAAATAATGTCAGGGGGGCAGGGGATGGGAGGTCAGCAGTACAGTATACAGAAACAGGAATCAGTAGGGCAGAGTACTAGGCAGTGTCTACTTAGCAGAGCAGTGTCAAATGTGTGAATGAGGGAATCAAGTCATTTTTTCTTTTTTTCAACCCACTGGTTTAAATCCAGCCATGATTTTCAGGTTCCACACCATGAGGTTGATTTACTAAAACTGGAGGGTGCAAAATCTGGTGCTCGGCATAAAAACAAATTAGCTTTCAGATTTTAAGGTCAAAGCTTAACTGAAGAAGCTAAAGTTAGATGCTGATTGGCTTCCATGCACAGCTGTACCAGATTTTGCACTCTCTAGTTTTAGTAAATCAACCCCAAGGTGTGCTTATGCCATCCAAAAGCCCTACTTCTGGATGATAGGGAATTAGTGGCGCTACACTCTTTTTGGTTCAATTTAATCTACAAGCATGTGTGAGAAGTGTCACAGAGTATTGGCTCCTGAGATTGATTGGTTTAAGTGGGTTTGTAGTTTGGGGGAATCGAAGTGTAAGAATGCCTTATAAAAGTCAAATCTGCATAGTTACACTTTTATACATTTTCTTTCTTCTTGGAGCTATGCTTCAAGGGTAAAAGTCACTGCTGTATACAGGAAGTAGTGTATGTAAAGGGTGGTAATATTCCAAAAATAAGAAGTATTATACAAAGAGCTTTTGTAACAAGTAGAGTTGAGCGAACCCGAACTGTAAAGTTCAGGTCCGTACCGAACTTTGGGGTGTCCGTGACCCAGACCCGAACCCGGACATTTGAAAAAAAGTTCGGGTTCGGGTATTTGATCACGCATGTTGAATAGCTGCAGGGCAGCCAATCAACAAGTGTTTCACTGGTTTGCCCTTAGAAGCCATCACAGCAATGCCTATTAATGGCATGGCTGTGATTGACCAGTGCATCATGTGACCCAGCCTCTTTATAAGCTGGAGTCATTTAGTGCTGCATGTCACATGCTCTCTGGCTAGTGTAGTGAGAGGATGCTGCCGGCGCTGTGAGGGACAGATTGCAGATATAATAACATCTCATCCTGCATTACAGAATGATCTGATTCTGGACTAGGTAGAGATTACTACTACTACTGCTTTTAGGGACATATTGCAGATCTAATAACATCTCATCCTGCATTACAGAACGATCTGACTGGACTAGGTAGAGTCTACTGCTTAGAGGGACAGATTATTGTTCTAAAACCATCTTCTAGTTCTATAGGGTCAGGTTCCTGCTGTTGCTGTAAGGGACAGATTATTGTTCTAAAATCATCGCCTACTCCTATAGGGTCAGGTTCCTGCTGTTGCTGTAAGGGACAGATTATTGTTCTAAAATCATTTTACTTCCTTTTGCAGCCCTCTAGCACTTGACATTTTTTTAGGACCTTTCACGATCTCCCGACGTTTTCCTTCATTTTACTAAAATCTTGTTATTAGACAGG
>BLSH010345484.1:1105710-1123469 GCA_018402905.1 Glandirana rugosa | reverse complement strand
AGATTTTGATTATCAAAAAAGAAGAAAATTGGTGAAGTCGGGGCCTATCCGTAAACGCGACCACTTTTGCGCAAACCAATCAATAAACGCCGATTGCAATTTTTTTTATCGCAAATATGAGGAAGAATATAAATCGGCCAAAAAAGGTGAAAAAAAAAGTTTTTTTTATATTTTTTTTTTGGATTTGTATTTTAGGAAAAAGTAAGAAATTTGTTTTTTTTTGCAAAATTGTCGCTCTTCTTTTGTTTATAGCGGCGATCAGAAATGACGCAGCGGTGATCAAATACCACCAAAAGAAAGCTCTGTTTGTGGGAAAAAAAGGACGCAAATTTCGTTTGGGTACAACGTCGCACGACCGCGCAATTGTCAGTTAAAGCGACGCAGCGCCGAATCGCAAAAAGGGCTCCGGTCCTAAAGCTGGAAATCCTTCCGGGGCTGAAGTGGTTAAAAGAAGAAAAAACTATTAGTTTTAGAATGCATTGGAAACCTTGGGGAACAATAAGAAAATTAGATTGGTGCACATACGGGCTGGTGTTGCAGGCTGTGTTCATTCTGTCTAGATGAAAAGCAAATATATTGCTTAATGACAATAAATAATGAGACATGAGTCAACACACTTTTTCAGCAGCCAGAGTTTTTAACTGCTCTAAGAGCTACAGGAATGCAAATATAACACTGTTCTCTGGCATCTGTTTTTAAAGGCCCTAAGATGATAATCAGTGATGTGGTACATTCTCATGAATATTATTTGTATCGGTTTTAATGAATTAGCCTTGATTGTGTACCCTTGTGAAGATTTGTAGCTTGATTTGACAAGCATCAGAAAAAGAAAATGTCTTATTTTGTCAGCTGCACCATAGCTCACAGCAGTGCATCTGCACATCCAAACTAATAACTCTGTCCAATGCCTATAAGTAGCCCATCCTGCTGAAAAATGAGAATGTGTATCTATATAATTTTAAACTTCAGCGGAGCTTTTTTGAACAGCCATACGTCATGCTCCTTTGTCCATATTAATTGCAATTCATCAGTAATATTACTTGCTCATGGCATATTATTATTTTTCTTAGCAGTTGAAAAAAACATCTGTGTTCTTGCTGTATTTTAAAGACTGGGCTAATCATCAACAAACAATGGGCATAAATGAATTTGCTTCAGAGAGTTTAGTTCTATAGAAACAATGCAATGATGCACATTTTGCAAGGCAGCAGAAAAGTACAAAGCTTTTTCAATTAATTTTCTTTTTTTTTTCACAATGAGTGTACTAGCTATACACTTTAGTCTCCTTTGTTATATTTTCCAAGTAAACTAGCTTTATGAGTAGTCTAAAATATGGACCATCTTTATATGGACCATCTAAATAATAATAATATACAGTATGTATATAACTTGAAAGGTTTATAACAGTGGTGGCCAATCTTGAAGAAGAGGGCCTCAAGTGCGGTCCCCCTCACTTCCAGGGGGCTGCACTATAGCAACACATTTTCATACATTGAAGCATATTGTGTCCCCCATTGGTGGTAATGCAGGGGCAGTGGAACTTAACCCCCCACCCTATTGGTGGTCAGGGGAGTGGCGGTGAAATGTATGTGTCAGTCAGTGCAGTGGCAATAAATATTTGAACCCATTCCTCCCACATTAGTGGTCATTGAAGTAGCAGTGAAATTCAACTCCTTACCTGATCACACTCCTGCACTGCTCTCTTACTCCCCAAGTAGGCTGCAACAATGTAGCTTCACACATTGAGATTAGTGTCTTATGAAGCATCCAACAATGGTCAAAAACAAGTGTTCTGACACTACCAATATACAGTACCTCACAAAAGTGAGTACACCACTCACATTTTTGTAAATATTTTATTATATCTTTTCATGTGACAACACTGAAGAAATGGCACTTTGCTACAATGTAAAGTAGTGGATGTACAGCTTGTATAACAGTGTAAATTTGCTGTCCCCTCAAAATAACTCAACACACAGCCATTAATGTCTAAACCGCTGACAACAAAAATGAGTACACTCCTAAGTGAAAAATGTCCAAATTCGGCCCAAAGTGTCAATATTTTGTGTGGCCACCATTATTTTTCAGCACTGCCTTAACCCTCTTGGGAATAGAGAGGTTGCCCCTGGAGTCCTCTTCCACACCTCCATGATGACATCACAGAGTTGGTGAATGTTAGAGACCTTGCGCTCCTCCACCTTCCATTTGAGGATGCCACACAGATGCTCAAGAGGGTTTAGGTCTGGAGACATGCTTGGCCAGTCCATCACCTTTACCCTCAGCTTCTTTAGCAAGGCAGTGGTCATCTTGAAGGTGTGCTAGGGGTCATTATCATGTTGGAATACTGCCCTGTGGCCCAGTCTCCGAAGGGAGGGGATCATGCTCTGCTTCAATATGTCACAGTACATGTTGGCATTCATGGTTCCCTCAATGAGATCGACAGACCATTCTCTAAGTATCCACCATCAGAGACACATCATACATAACCGATCAATTGGAATCCAACACGAAAGTCCCAGAGAAGCCAGTTTTGGACTTCTTTTCTTTCCCTTTCCATTTACACACTATGCAGTTTGTCCTCCTTTTTTTCAGTTTTCACTTATACCCCCTCCCGCAGTGTTTTTTTTACATTTTCATACACTTTTTTTTCTAGATTAATATGGTCCACACACTCTTCACTTATGGGGAGCATGGTATGTCGGTATGGCCTGCCTGTGTGTTCTTTGGTCAGGGTGGGGCACCCCGCCTCAGCCCTGGGACAGATAATTGGTCTGGGTACCTCCCTCCTTGATATCAGCTGGGCTCAGCTCAGTCTACTTGTGAGTATAGATCCACTACGTCATAACCATTTTTCCTCCCCTTCTAAAGGGTAGCATTAATTAACTCAAAAACATTTCACATGTATAGCTTTATATTTGCACCTAACTCCTGATGAATGATAGAGAGCCATGAAACGCATAGAGTTTTTAGTGTGCCAAGACAAGTTCGGCTCATGCAACTTTTTATGTATATATGAATCTATTTTATCAATCATGTGATTTCTGGAATTCATGTTTTTTACTATGTTAACAACTTTTGCATGTAATTAAAGTATAAAATGACCTCATGTATTTTTATGAAATGTCAAAAAATGGTTGTAAAATACATTTCAAATCATATATATATTCTATGTATTATTATGCCTCATTTAAGATCCAACAATGGTGTTAAATATAAAAAGGCTACAGGGCTGAGCATTACAGTCCTTTGTAGGAAAACAGGACAACTCACATAGGTAAAACATTTGTGAAACCAGTCTAGTGTGGCGTATTTGCAAAAGACCACTCCTGACCCATCAGTAGTGGAAATGGTTCTCACCTGCCAAGTTTTTCACCCTCATCCTTTGTTTCTGTTCAGTGATTTCTCTCTGGAGCCATAAATACCAGCACTGTGTTCAATGCTCATCCTTTATAGGAGTAGCTGAGCTTGCTTTTCCCTCACACATCTTGCAAATCTCTCAGGATGCAAAATAACCATTCCCTGAACACTTTTTCTGGGACCACACAACCTGATTGTTTCTCCTTCAGGTGCTAAAATTCCTCCCACATGACAAACTGTACACCTAGTATAGCACATGACCACCCAGTGTCCTTTCCAGATCCAGATGCACGTTGGAGTTAACTGGGCCTATTGAAAACAATGGAGTTTAGCTTGTCATCGCATTGAGCCTGTAATCAGCAACACAGCCTAACTCAGTCCAACAGACATTATACGAATAGGCCCTGAATGTTCAGATGTACAGAAACTTTGTTTAATAAACTTAGGCAGTAAACAATGCTGGCTGGGGCCCTGGATGGTGGACTTAAGTGAATATATCTTTCTTCACAAGGCAACACAGAAATATAGCCGTACATGATGGGTTAGTGGAAGGGAGTGGAGGCAGAGAAGGATGGGATTTTTTTCAGTTTTGCCTGGCATTAGGCTATAAATGTACAATTAACCACTTCACACCATTAGGACATACCTGTATGTCCTGAGGTTGAAGTGGTTATACCATGGCTGCAGCCATGATCCTAGTACCAAAATCTTCATGCAGCGATGGGCTTTAATGTAGAAGTGATCTGAGTGGCTCTACAGCCACCCAATCACTTCTACAGGGCATGGAAGGGGCCCTCCTTCCACTGCCATTCCTGGGTTTTCCTGTGTGATTGGGTGCCCGGACAGTAAACACATAGGGAAGGAAAATATGTCTCCCTGTGACGTAAGAAACCAGAAGTGATGAGGATTTGTACACTTACAGGTTTGGCTTATTGTTTACAAGCCATTACTGAGTTGTTTTCATCAAATGCTTTGGGGCAGAGGAGAGATCTGGGGTCTAACAGCCCCCGGATCTCTCAGTAAAGAGTACCTGTCACTGCCGCAGTTATCACAAGGGATTTTGTTCATCCCTTGTGATAGCAATAAAGTTGAAAAAAATGTAAAGGGACAGCGTGAAAAAAGTAAATAAATAAATAATAACGATTTAAAAAAATGAAAGCACCCTGTCATCCAAACCCAACCCCCTGGCCTCACGCACATACATAGGTCTTTTCGGTATTGCTTGCATAATGCGTGTAGTTTAGCTTTGAAAAAAAAAAAAGAACAAATGTTTTCTGTCTTCTGTCTGGGAATATTTTTACTTTGTCAGTGACAGGTGCCTTTTTTTTAGCTGTGTTCATGTTTCTAAGGGGCATGATGAAAAGCATAATACTAATTTATGCAGGTAAACCATCTGTCAAAGACATAATAAAGGTTTTCACCTTGGAATGATTATGCTAGTTGACAATATAATTGAAATCACATTCAAATTGCTTAGCATTTCTGAGAATTCTGCCTAATCCAAGCATATGTTTAATGTATAATATATGAATTTTGAAATTAATAGAAAAAACATTGCTGTATAATGACTTTTTGGGCTGTTCTGTAAAACAGGAGCAAAACATGAGTGCAAAGTGCAGCATGTATGTTCCATCTATGCTACTTCCAGTATTGTTGCAGCAGAATAAGATACAAGTATAAGTACAAAATTCAAGCAAAATTCGATGGGGGAAAGGTCTTTCTTATCATACACATGGCAGAGAGAACATGAGCGTTAAAAGTTGTGGGTCTACTGCTATGTAAAATAGGTGTGCCTTTAATTGATGTTCTACTAACAGTCATTCAACAAAGATGGTTACTGCAGAAATATGCACCCCATAGTGCCGACATATGTGTAAAACATTTAAAAAAAAAACACAGCGGACTAGCAATGACTGTGTTCCATCAATTTATTCCAAATGTAGATTACCAGGGATAAGGGTTTTCAACATTCAACAAAATCATATCGAAACTACAAAATCTATTAACAGTTGCACTATTTAATTTTTTAAACTTATACAGTTTTAGAATATAGAAAATGTCAAGTCAATGTATAAAAAAGCGTATAAAGTATTAGCAGTTGACAGAGGTATAAAAGTTTGAGGTGAGTTTCAGGAATGTGTTATAATGACAGATATTGTAATAAGGCTCCCATGGTGGGAGGACTGTCTGTCTAGATATCTGGGCTATAATTCTATTGAAGAACGCAGCAGAGAGCCTCTCGGAGACTACTGTTGAAAATTACAGAGGACAATAGCTTGGAAACAGCTGGATATCATGAATACATGCAATTTCAAAAACCTTAAGCTTTATCATGATAGGCTGATTTTTTTTTTTACTTATATATTTACAAATGTTAAAGGATGTCTTTTTGTGTTGAAGTTTTCATTTAATTGGACAGTAGCATGACATAAAATCATTGAAAATGTCTGAATCCAAATTAATCAAAAAAGCACAGCTCTTTGTGGAGCAAAATGGTGTAGGAAAGAATTTTCTGTGAATTTTCTGAATATTCCCCACAATAGTTTTTAAGCTTTTGATAAGTTAACCCTGGAAGGTCTAACTGCTAAGTATTACTTATATAGTGATAAAGCGTTGCGGGAAAAATGTAGAAAGAATAGGATGATCAAAGCATGGTTTAGGAAATATGAAAATCTATACTGCTTGCACTACTGTATTAACCTTATATTAATGGTCTTTGGGAGTAATAGATTAATCCATTTTTACTAATGCTAACAGGGACACTATACTACTATGTCATTGAGTAAAAGTTTTAGAAATTACAGTAAGGCTTAGCTGTCTGTAGATCAGACAGTGCAATTTAATACTACTTGGAGAGAATCAAAAAGTAGAAAAGCTACCTAGAAATTGTATTGGATTTCATATTATTTTGTAGACTTGCACTGACAAAGAACCATACTTGTAATCACTATATAGAGAATGCAGTGTGTACATGTACATATGGTTACCCTATAAACATACATTAGATAACTAATTATTACAAAGACTATATAATATATTCCTCATACTTAACTAAACCCATCAAAACAACTCCAGAGGGTTGATTTACTAAAGCAAATGGGCCGTTCACTTTTCAAGGGTAGTTACACTTTGCAAGGATGTATGACCCAGAGCTCAGTGAATGTAGTGAATCTCTGCTGACTTCCGCAATCCAATCATGTGCAAGCAAAAATTCTGTTTTTTTATCTTACTTGCACATGATTGGGTATTCTTTACAAAGTGAAACATTCCACATTCATGCATCTCTGGAACAAAGTCTATTTGCAACTTGCCTTGCAAAGTGAACAGTCAATGGTGAGTTTAGGCAGTCATCCCCTAGATGTCCTTTATAATGTATTTTGTTACACAACAGGTGTGATTATTTCTCACTGTAGAAATGTAGTACATTATTCTATCATTATCACAGCTTATACAGACAAAAATATTGCAGCTAGAGGATTGTGTATAACCGGCAGATGTACCTGAATTTGTCCTAATATTAACATCCGAAAAGTTTATGGTGGAGAGCTGTGAGGGAGCCCTCATTCCAGTATGAATAGAACAAGAGAATACCCTCTAAGAAAAGGGACTATTATAGGCATGGCAGATAAATAACCTCAAAGGGAACAGAAAAAAATAATTTTATTATACATCAAGATAAAATGATATTTAAAATAAGCGCTTATACACATGTATATAATGGCAGCACAAAATAGGGCTACCAAAACCTTGATCATAGACTAAGAAATGAGACAAGTTTACAGTCTTCTTCAGGGATGCTCATGTACTATACAGGTATAAGTAGGAATTCAAGCCACATACGCTGCTTCTTATATGAATGCCAAAAGGTATAAAAACAGAAGGTTGTGTTGCGGCCCAAGTTCACCCAAGTACAGGGTCAAGACCATTGCACCCGGTCCGCGGTGCCATTGCGGGCAGCAGAGCAGGGCTGAAACAGCCACCTAGGACCTTAGTGGAGGTTAAATGTAAGTTCTGTACAAGAAGGATCGTCCGGGCTAATGTAAAGAAGTGTTAGCCAGTGAGACCACTAGATTCAGAGCAACCAGCTATATTCTGATCAAATCCAACCACTCCTAATTCCACAGGACCAGCAAACAGTCACCATGCAGCTGAGCTGCAGACTGGGAGAGGAAAAGACAGAACTATAAGAGGATGAGGTGCACTGTGCATCTAACATTAAAAACTGCATTAAAGGGGAAGACAGCAAATAACTGCATCAGGGTGTTGCTGATCCTTTATCTTCAATCAAAGACTGGAGTGGGTACTAGACCAGGCTACAGTGCATTACTCAACTATAATGTATACAAAAAGAAAGTGAGAAAATCCCGTGCTGGTGAGTCCTCTTGTGTGGCAGACTACCGACTGGGCGAAGGTAAATGAATCGATGCGTGCAGCCCTCCTCGGACGGGGAAATCCGAAAGCAACTAGAAAACAAGAGAAAAAGGAAGGCGCACACACCTAGTGCATTACCAAAAACAATTTTATTAAAATTGATAGCAAGAGAAGGTACTCACAAAATGGTGGGTGCACAACCTGTGCAGAATAAGACAGAGTAAAAGCTGACGCGTTTCGGGGGCGCACCCCCTTCCTCAGAGCTTTGTTTGTGAGTACCCTCTCTTGCTATCAATTTTAATAAAATTGTTTTTGGTAATGCACTAGGTGCGTGCACCTTCCTTTTTCTCTTGTCAACTATAATGTAACCTGCAGAATGATTTCCAGGAGATCATGGCTTAGAACTGCAAAGAGTGATTGAATTATCACCCTGGTTGACAGTTTACAAGTATATCATCTGTGCATTAAACTGATTGGAGTCCAAGTTCAAGGTCTATGGTGACCACTGTGAAAATAATTACACTTTTACACAGCAAAATCTTTTCAGCATACATTTCTGTAAGGTCTTGTTCACACAAATTATGATCAGAATGCATGTAGTTCCATCTTAAAGTGATTTAAGATGCACTGTCATATACTCTTAAATGCACTGATATACAGTTTTGAAAGGCTCAACTTAATTGATGTAAATGGACAACACAGCCACAACTGAAACATGCAAAATAGTTTCCAAACTCCTCTGCAATTCTCCAGTAAGAAATGTTGCAACTGAAGTTTGCCTGTGTTTCAAGATGAAGGGTGCTGCATGGAATCATATCTGGTGTAAGATATCCCTAAATATGCAATTGGTTCATATTTAAGGTTCGGCAAGGATGCAGATTTCACTGTCTTACACAGAAAATTGAGTACTGTCCGTGATCCTTTTTTTATTTGCACTAACATAACATTTTTCAGGACAAGCTTTCAGGGTATCTCCCCTTCTTCAAGGTCCAAGCAGTACTCTTGGACATGTACTGCTTGGACCTTGAAGAAGGGGATATACCCCGAAAGCTTGTCCTGAAAAATTTTATGTTAGTGCAAATAAAAAAAGTATCACGGACAGTACTTAATTTTCTCTGGCACAATTGCACTAATACGGCTACAATCACCTCAAGCACTGTCTTACATACAATTAAAACAAACTGTTCAACTTCAAAGCATGAATGTTTCTGTACAAAACAGATTTTAACGTTCCAATATGTCCATGTCTACACAGCTGCCGGGGTAATCTTTTAAAATGTTAAATAAAGGAGGTACATTACATCAAAAGTAAAAAACAAGGATTAGTGAAACATTCAAAAATTATGTTTTTTTCCTAAATTGACATTTTAAAATGAAATGCGTTTAAAGATGTACAAAAACATCTCTAAAACAATTGCCTGAATTATTTTTACTTTCTAAACCAGGCATCGCTAAATGTCAGGCAGCGATCTGGACACGGTCCAAGTGACAGTCCTGTCCAGACCATGTCCGCACCACTTAGCAGCCTGAGAGGACTCTCCTGCCACCACTGCTTCTGTTAAAACTCACAGCAAGGCAGAGGGTGGCACAGTAGGGTGGATTCCTCTTTTGTACAGTATGTATTCACCTGCCTGCCACTGTCATACTGCTGTTAAACTCACAACAGGGCAGTGGGTAGGAGATAAAGTCTACATGGGGAACAGGAGCTGCCCAACTTTTTAAATAAACAAGTGGGTGATGGATTGCTGGGACATGAGGATGTCCTAGAAACCAATCACTTGCTTCTTAACAGGAGGAGTTGGGCAGCTCCCGCCCTCAGTGCAAATCTTCCATGCCTCCCGCCCTCTTCCCTGCTGTGAGTTTAACAGCAACAGTGTTGTTTTAATGCACTACCCCTATTCTACACGATTTCATCTAATTTAAATGTCACCACCACAGTGTAAATTGCATAAACATTATCACTGATATTCAGGAAATACAACCTTTCAATTTATTATAATACATAAATATTGATACTGCTAAGATTCAGATGTACAATATATTACAGGAGCTTATAGCACTCAAAGACCAACAGCAGGTAAAAACATAATCAACCATATTCTTGGGAGTAGATGCACCCCATGGTCCAGCATTCATTATACTAAAATTAATGATCCAGTCCATGACTTCCTCCTGTGAGGATTTAATCAAATAAATGATTCCAAAATAAGGGGATATTTTTACTTTGCATTTCACAGCATCGAGGTGACATGGTAAGATAGGAATTACACAATTACATCTGTCTAAATAAATAATGTATGAGTCTTATGGTGATCTAATTGTTTAACCTTATGTTATTAACCAGAAATAACATTTGCACTCAGTTGTTTCACAGATGGGACAACATAACTGTTTTTCTTGGAAGGATACCTTTCCTCCTATTAGACCAAGACTATAGATAAGAAGTGTCTTAATGACATTTGCACTGATTAGCCATAACATTAGGACCACTGGCAGGTAAAGTGAATAACATTGTTTATCTCATTACAATAGCATCTGAAAGTAGATGGGATATATTATGCAGCAAGTAATGTTGTTTTTTAAGTTGATGTGTTGAAAGCATAAAAAATGGGCAAGCATAAGGATTTCACTAGAAAACTGGGTCAGGGCAAGTCCAAAAGTGCAGCTTATGTGAGACCAAAAGTAGTCCAAAGCAAACTGGTGGCAGGGTCATGGACGGCCAAGGCTAATTGATGCACGTGGAAGCGAAGCGGCCCATGTAGTCCAAATAGAAGAACTACTGTAGCTCAAATTTCTGAAAAGGTTAACGCTGGTTGCTGATAGAAAGGTATCAGAACACACAGTACATTGTAGTTTGTGTTAGTCATAGCCACAGACCTGTCAGGGTGCCCATGCTGACCCATGTCCACAGCCAAAAGAGCCTACAATGGGCACATGAGCATCAGTATGGACCATGGGAGCAATGGAAGCAGGTGGACTGGTCTGAATTCAAAAATGGTTTGAGGAATGAAATAAGTTTGAGGTGTTAGCTTGGCCCCAATTCTCCAGATCTCAATCCAATCAAATATCTGTGGGATGTGCTGAAAGCCCAATCCATGGAGGTCCCACCTCTCAACTTACAGGAATTAAAGGATCTACTATTGATGGTCTGGTTCCATATAATATAGCACACCTTCAGAGGTCTAGTGGAGTCTATGTCTTGATGGGTTATGGCAGATGATCATACAAACAGTTCTTGCTTGAGATTACCTCTACCTGGACTACCTAAAGTACATTTAAGGGTATATTTATAAATGGTTCCACAAAAGGATCACACAATTTTTGCCCAAGATTTACACATTTTTGTAGTTGGAATCTTGTGCAAATAGACTCCTTAGTGTAACCTTTCTTTACAGCAGCGCTCCACCCAGAAGAGGAAGTTCCACTTGTTCACACCCCCCCACCCCTTGGTTTTGACAGGTACCTGCTACCACTTCTGGGTAAGATCACAGCGGCAATCTACGAGTATGTCAAGCCCCTTCTCCTTCCCCCTGCAGCCTTCTAGGACACACAACAGGTCCCCGAAGACAGCAAGACCATTCACAAAGTGCAGCGTGACTCACGCATGCACAGTAGGAAACTGGCCGTGAAGCCATTAGGCTTAGTGAAGATGCCGGAGCCTGCACCCGAAGCCGATTGAAGAATCAGCTTGGGTGCCAACATCACTGGTCCCTGGTCCTTATATTAAAGGTCAGCAGCTACAGTACTTGTAGCTGCTGACTTTTAATGCTTTAGGGGGAGACTGGAGCTCCTCTTTAATCTCAGTTCTGGCTTCCTCCAGTGATGGATGAATGTCACTGCCTAGGGATGCCTTCCTTTCAAGTGACAACTGTATTGTTAGGTATTACATTACTTAAAGTTGTAATTATCATAGATTAGAAAATACTTTCCATATGAAATTAACATATCATGGATTATATGAAATTTTAGTGATTGTAGTTTCATCTGCTTTAAATCAGCAGTCATTGCAGCTAACTAACAATTTGCATATGCAGACAGGGCTTGAGTTATACCAATTAAAATTGTAACTGCTTGGTCTTGAGTTTATGGCAACATTTGAATACCCTTCATGTTGAGCAAGAATGTTTGCTTTTCTTTTAATTTGTGATTACATGGGTTATTTCTTTTGTTATTAATCTAACTTTTCAGGCTGAACAGTTGTTTTTTTTACCTTTGTAACTAATTTGTCTCACAGTCTTTGTATTTTGTTTAAAATTCAATAAACATTTTGAACAAGAAAATTGTAACTGCTCACACGCCTTGTGTGAAACAGTGGAGTCGGGCAATGGGTAAATGTTTTAATGGATGGGATGGCCAGAGTACAGTTCACATCTGTAGGACTAAGATGAGTTAATTTACAAGCCATCTGATCATTGACTGACCGCAAATGGAAGAGAAGCATCAAAGCACAATCTAGTCCATAAATTGACAGGGTATGCAAAAAGAGTTCCAGAAATGATTTTGTCTTTCTAAAGGAAAAATAACTATTTTTTCTTGTTTAGATGAGACACACTTTACTTTGGATTGATGGTTTTTAATTTTTACCTATGCTTCATCTTTCTATTTCAATATTTTTACTAAGTTTCAAGAGGGTATGACAAGCCATGGTTTGTCCACGCAGGCACGACAAAAAACTGCATATGTACGTATGATAAATAACATAGCTTTAAACTGTTACCAGGACCAAACAGGACCAGGGTAGAGATTAGGTAAGTATCTCTAGCAATACTGAACTGTCCCCTAATTCAGTGGTTCTCAACTTCAGTCCTCAAGTACCCCCAATGGGCCATTCCTTAGATAAAATAGCTCTTATTAATACAATGTCATTGATAATGATTTAAAGCAGCTGTGCAAAGTAAAGAAAAACCTGAAAAATGGCCCTTGGGGTACTTGAGGACTGAGGTTCAGAACCACTGCCTTAAGGGATATCATTCTTCGTCTCTATGCTTCATCTTTAACCACTTCCTGTCCACGCTATATCCGAAAGTTGGCTACAGCACGGTCCTTAATTGCCGGGAGGACTGTGCACCCCCTGCTGGGCACGCGCTGAGACTCAACTGATCACAGATTGGATTAAGGAGCTGATCCCAGACCCTTACTACGTGATCAGCTGTCAGCCAATGACAGCTGATCACGTGATGTAAACAAAAGATCGGTAACTTGCTTTTTTCTCCCAACGTTGCCAGCATGAGGATAAAAAAAAGGCAATCAACGGCTTCTGTCAAAGGAACATTGGTCCCGAACAGGGAGAGCCACCGCCACCTCATCTGTGCCCACAAGTGCCACCTGCCATTGTCTACCAGTGCTACCTGCCAGTGCATATCAGTGCCACCTACCTGTACCCACCAGTGCCACCTAGCAATGCCTACCAGTGCCACCTATCAATGCCCATTAGTGCTGCCAATCAGTGCCCATCAGTGCATCATCATCAGTGCCACCAATGAGTGCCCATCAGTGCCCATTAGTGCCACATACAGTGCCCTTGGGTGTGGTCCATCAGTGCCAATCAGTGCCACCCATCAGTGCCACCGATCAGTGCCCACCAGTGCTGCCTCATCAGTGCCCACCAGTGCCACCTATCAGTGTCCATCAGTGCCGCCTTATCATTGCCCATCAGTGCAGCCTATCAGTGTGCATTAGTGCAGCCTCATCAGCACACATCAATGAAGGAGAAAAGTGACCTGTTTGAAAAATTATATAACAGACTATAAAACTGTTTTGTTTTCCAAATTTTTGGCCTTTTTTCAATTTTTTAGCAAAAAAAAAAAAGCCCAGCAGTGATTAAATACCACCAAAAGAAAACTCTATTTGTGGGGGAAAAAATTATAAAAATTTCATTTGAGTAGAGTGTTGTATGACTGCGCAATTGTCATTCAAAGAGTGACAGCGCTGAAAGCTGAAAATTGGCCTGGGCAGAAAGGGGGTTTAAGTGCCCAGTAAGCAAGAGGTTAAAGCTACCTTAGCCTGGATACTCTATGTAAAGGTCTTTAAACAATAGCAAATATACTACAATGATTGCTACAAACTCTCAAGATAGCATAGCAACTACTGTGTAAGCCTAGATACTTGTCCTCATTATTATATTCTTCTCCACAGATTTGTAATAAAGGTTCAGTGTCACATTATACTAAGTTCCCACCATTAATCTGTATAGTCCTTGCACAATTATGAATTAATAGAAAAGAAAAAAAAAAATCCAAAGCAGTATTCTGAAGATGATAGAGAATTCTTCAGACACTACTGTATATGAGCTGAAGAGAGGCAACATGTTTGGCACTAATTTTTTCTCTTCACATCTTCAACAGCTTATAATGTGAATGTGCTGATCACTGGACAACAAATGTGAGCTTATTTGCCATCATCAGACATTAAATCTCCTGTAGAATGGTCATTCAGAGACCGATAGATCTATGTTTTATGTACGGTTGTGGTTAAACACATTTGGAGAACAGAAAGTTAAGTAGGAATGTGGAAGCCATGTTGGCATAAGGCTGGCTACACATTATACAATTTTCTTCTACAATTTTCCTTTAGATTTAACAAAATCATATAAGAGGTCAAACCTAAACACGTTCAAATTGTATGCAATCAGGCAGGCCCTTTCACTATATAGATGAATGTAAATCTAGAGGGAATTGAACAAAAAATGTATAATGTCTAGCCAGCTTAACAGTGTTCTCTGAAAAAGACTTGGTCATGAAGCAAAAATACAATGCTAATAATATGCTAATACTATGCTATGCTAATGCTAATCTCTACACTGTTGCATTTGAAGTGACATGAGTACTACATAACTAATAACTGGACCTGAAGCCAGAGACTGGCAGCTCATTTTCTTTGCAATACATGCACCTTCAAAATATTCAGATTCATTGAAATGTCTGCAGCAGTGTTGTGAAGAATTTTTTAAAGAATATATGGTATTATTTTCATGTAAAAAAAAATGCCATAAGTGCATTTGGCTGGTGTATCTGCAAAATGTGGCTTTTTTGAGTCAAAAATGCAGATTACATTTTGTTAAACATACAGATTCCATGAATTAATTTTTATCACAAATTATATATTTGCGCTATGCAATAATTTCAGCATACATTGAGACATTAAGCTGTGTACATTTTATTAAAAACTGGTAAAATGTTCCAAAGATTTCTAACCAGTAGTATATTTCTATATACATATACAGTATATAAATATCTATATGCATATCTTTTACTATAGGCATATTATACACAGTACTGTAATACCTACAATGCATACATTTTATGCACACAGCATTTTTTGCAGTTTGAAAAAAGCATACCCAGAGATTTGCCAGTATTGAAGAAGTTATATGTCACTTGTCATTTCAGAAAAATGGTTTTCCTTTGGACAGCTGTGAGCACCTCTTGAAATAGAAGTATGCCTGACAAGAATATGTAGAGAAAAAAAAAACTGTTTCCTTTAATTAAATCAGTTCAGGTTCATTCAACGCCAAATTAATTGGCAAAATTGGGAACAGAGCATTTTGTAGTGGAAGAAATGGGTCATGTTGCTAGGTCAGCTTAAGCTGGCCTCAGTTCCTGTAGCTTCTGCTACCTGTCTAAGAAGTCACAACCCCAGGAACTTAGAAACGCTGTGTTATGCTATGAGGAAGACTTCCTTGCATTGGAGGAGTTCTAATGTTATGAGTTTCTGACCCTTAAAATATCATAAAAGAAATCTGACATTTATATTTTAATACAGTAAAATCACTACTGGGATTTCTTGCAAAATGAAATGCTTGTTAAAATTAGAGATCCTTATGTAGACTTTAAGGAATACTCATTAAAATGATGTTAATTGCATTCAGTTTGGAGTGATTGCACTGTCAACTGTGTGAGATTTTTTTAACAGCAATATGCTAACATCCTGTCCAGTTTGCATCCTCCAGCGGTAGCGGTTTAATGCTCTCAGTAATAAAAGAAAAGGATCACTGAATTCTGAAATATCATTACAGTTTCCATTCTGGGAAGTACTAAGAAGCATGATTTCTTTTCACTTACTGTTATGTCAAAATGATTTGCAATGTGTGTTAACAAAGATAAACAGGAGAACTGAATATATTATTACATATCTATAAAATGACATTGCATTTTTGATAGCTGTATTACAGACTGGCTGGTAAACTATTTAAAATCCCAAGGGCCCATTCACACTATTGTGGTACCATAGAGCACATGTTTTACCATGTAGTGCTTTAACGCAGCCCGCTCATGTTAATGGACAGCCTAAAGCACCAGAATGCACTGAAAAGACGCATGTAGCATTTTTGGCAGTGCACCGCAACACAAAGCATGTTACTGCAATGCTGAACATTGCGTTGCAAGGCAATGCATGTCCATTGGCAAGGTGTGAGTGGACTTGTATAGTATTGGTATGTGTAGTGGTTCTTAACTAGGTTATACTGGGTTTTAATACAAATAATGGGGGACAGAATACAATAGCGCAGCAGGGAGGATTCCCCTATCCACCTTGAATGTGTGGATGGGGGAATCGGGAACTACGTATGGCCAGCTTCATTCTTTAACCTCTTCCCACCGGCTGTACATATATATGTGGCCTCACGGCGGGTGGGTTTTAGTGTTAAGAGGCCACATATATGCATCCCAAATGTAAGCATTTCTGTGCTGAGAGTGCGTGCCCTGTGTGCTCCCAGCACAGTTACCAGCGGGTGACAAAAAATCTCCTGATGCCTACTTGTGATCAGGAGCTTTCGCATCATGTGACCACTGTGACAACCAATCACAGCAGTCACATGATCGGAATGATTCTTTGAGAAAGCCAATCAAGGTACAACATGTCAGTTGGGCTATGGCATCATAAAGCTGGGCGGGGCTTAGACACCATCTTTGAGAATGGAGTTTGCCTATGTTTTTTAATATGCCTGTGTCTATGGATTACATGTAAGTGCAATACTTGTTTTTATAATAAATATGGATTAAGCTGTCTCCACTATTAAATGTCTGACCTTTTTGGTTCATAGGCCACTGAGAGAATGTCTGGCTCAGTGATGCTCAGCTTTATGGAGAAGAAGGATTTGAATTACTGTTTATAAAGCATATATGACCTCACCTAATGGTGGGGTCTACAGTACCAGGTGAGCAAATACCCACAAGGGGTGGTGAAGGGCACTGCGGTGGTGTTTCATGGTTTTGAAGACAATTGATATATTTTGATATCTGTATTTTGCATATATATGTATTGTTTCTTTTTTTAGCACTTGTCACTTTACAGTTCCTTAGGTGAAAGCGCATCACCATTATTTGTTTTTTACATGATTGGAATGCCCACCTCCACCTCCTGGCATTTAGAACCTCTTACAGGGCTGCAAGGTGATGGCAGGAAGGGGGTAATAATCTGTTGCTGCATTGTTACAGTTTGTACGAGGTAGTTGGAGCTAACTAAATTTGGAGCAAAAGTCAATAATTTTACTGATTCTGACGTACATGCGAGCGTGAATTAGGCACATGTACATCTAAGACAAACTATCACCAAAAAAGTGTCATCAGAGCTTTGTTTAAAACCCCCTGAATGTGTACTTGCTTCACACTTAACAGATTAGTTTAAGGTCTCATACACACGGGCGTTTTATAATAAATAAGCAAAACGCCAGGTCCGACGTTTTTTAAAAAATCAGCGTTTTTTGCGGCGTTTTGCATCGGCGTTAGCGAGCGTTAGTGAGCGTCAGCGTCAATAGGCGTTTTTTTAAAAAAAATCAGTCCTCTGCTATTTTTCAACCTAAAAACGCCGGCGTCAAAAAACGCTTGTTAACGCCGGTACGGCGTTAGCGGGCGTTAGCAAGCGTTAGTGAGCGCTTTGCCGATTGGCGTCAAAAAACGCCAAAACGCTACAGCTACAGAACGCGATGGTCCCGCGTTCTAAAAACAGCTCACTAACGCCGGCAGCCGCAATCACTCGACAAAAATCTTGCGCCCTGGTAGCGCAAGACATCGACATCGCAAAACCGCAAAAAA
>BLSH010345484.1:1084025-1105700 GCA_018402905.1 Glandirana rugosa | reverse complement strand
CGCAAAAAACGTCGAGAGGTACAATAAGTTACCAGAAGATTTTTGCGGCCGCAATCACTCGTCATCTCCCGTGCCCTCTACTGCTCACTAACGCCGGCGTTTTTAGAAGACCATTGAATAACATGGAGAGCTGCAAAAAACGCCTACAAACGCCGGCGTGCAAAATGCCCGTGTGTATGAGGCCTCACAGTCTAAAGAAAATTGGACAGCTCTGAAAAAAATACCTGTCACAAGCTAAATATTTTGGATAGCATTTCTGACTTCAGTAGTCAAAGCACCATCATGGCATCCAGGAAACAAGAATTTTTTAAGCAATGATAGTCTTTGTATTTTCATCATGACAGGTTCCTTTAAGACATTTTTGTTTTCATGTAAGTAATAAGAAAGGCTATTTAGTTTTGTTCAGAATTACAAAGCATTCCCCTTTCCTTTCAGAAAACAATACACTGAACTTCCTTAACATCTATATTTGATGACAGAGTTTCTTCCCTTCATTTTCTGCCAAACATCATTTCGTTTCGGGAGAGAAAAAATGGCTCACATTGTTTCAACCTCGCTTTCTCCTTCAAATAGAACAGTTAGAGATCTCATTACAGTTAAATGGGCGTTTGATTTAGGCTGTAATAAAATATTTTGTCAGTAGAAATGTCTGAGCCATACAGCCCAAATTGCTGGCTATTGTAGCTTCTATTCACAAAGTATGGATCATCATTTTCGTATATTATTAGGAAATATTCATAGAGTGAATGCTACAATACATTGCAAAGACAAAATATGTGCAATGCCATCTTCACGGCAGAGAGGTAAAACTGTTTTGTGCTACCTGTAAAAAATTTCAACTCAATATATTGTAGATATCATAAACGGGAGATCATAAATGCTGTGAGAGGGATATTAGGATTCAATGAAGAGTTCTTTAACCATATAAATGTATGGGAATGTTGAGTTTTCACACAAAGGTCACTGAATTCTGATGTCCTTTAAGTACAAGTAAATTTCCCTGTATGAGTCTAAACCAATCCTAAGCTCAGTTACTATGTGGCACACAAGCCTCATAAAATAAAAAGAATGTCCTTTAGATGTCCTTTTCATTTGTGTCTTACACGCTCCCCCTCCAAGACACTGCAGCTCACAGTGTGAGGGTTTAAGCAGCCGAAGTAGTGCTGTCAATCCAGAAAGCACTGGGCAGAACTAGGCATGGCCAGGTGCTAAATAGCAAGCTACTGGGTTGTGCAACAGCAGTGACAATACTGACAGCCACACTCCAACAACATATTTTCATCATACTGTAATGGAAACAGGCACAGCCTGCATGAGAGTGGCGAAACAGCTCTGAATTCAGAAACAACGCAGCATCATTGCCACACCTTCACAGGAAGCAGCATTAGGTTGACTTCACTGATAGGATCAAGAGATATTCGTTGAATGTTTGCAGTGGGACAAAAGTAAACTATAAGCTTATATGCATGTTTACTTAACCACTTGCCTACTGGGCACTTTTACCCCCTTCCTACCCAGGCCAATTTTCAGCTTTCAGCGCTGCCACATTTTGAATGACAATTGCGCAGCCATGCAACACTGTACCCATATTAAATTTTTATCATCTTTTCACATAAATAGAGCTTTCTTTTGGTGGTATTTAATCCCCACTGGGCTTTTTATCTTTTGCTAAACAAACAAAAAAAGGCCTCCCAAAAAAAAATAAAAAACATTTTCATTATTTTGTTACAAAAATTATGCAAACAGGTAATATTTCTCCTTCACTGATGTGCGCTGATTAGGCTGCACTGATGGGCACTAATAGGCTGCATTGATTGGCACTGATAGGCTGGACTGATAGGCACTGATGGGCACTGATATGTGGCACTGATGGGTACTGATGAGGCGGCACTGGTGGGCACTGATCAGGAGGCACTGATGAGGCTGCACTGATAGGTGACACTGATGGGCACTGATAGGTAGCACTGATAGGCACTGGTAGGCTGTACTGATAGGCGCTGATGAGGCGGCACCGGTGGGCACTGATCAGGAGGCACTGATGAGGCTGCACTGATAGGTGGCACTGATAGGCACAGGTAGGTGGCACTGATAGGCAGCACTGATGATGAGGCACTGATGGGCATTGATTGGCAGCACTGATGGACACTGATGGATGGCACTGGTGGGCACTGATTAGCAGCACTAGTGGGAACTTATTAGCAGCACTGGTGGGCAATTTGGGGCCAATGCCGGTTAGTAGCTTTCTTCTTTTTGTGAGGGAAAAAAAGCTGATAACCGCATTCTGTTTACATTGTGTGATCAGCTATTATTAGCTGACATCTGATGATGTGGTAATGGGCTGCTGTGATTGACCCTTTACAATGATCTGTGATCAGCCAAGTCCAAAGGACTCGGCTGGGTGGAGCTCTGCTTTAACTTATTCTTTTCTACTCTTCTTTCCTAAGCCAGACTTGTTGGCAGATTTTATTTTAACTGTTCATATTTAAACATTTTTACATGCTCATTTGTTTTGTAGTATTTTTTTTTTTTTTTAAAAACTACTTTACACTGGAAACCGAATTTTAAAATCAAATCACAGGATAAAATGTGTAATTTTTATCTAAAATGATCACTTGTCAAAATAAAATTACTGTAATAATATCAGTAAAAGAATACCACAAAAATAGCATTGTCTATTCCAAATAGATTTTTTTATCATTTTAGGTGGGTTAGTATAACCATACCGGTTAGGGCGAGAAAGGATTAGAGCAATTAAAAGCCTACTCTCTAATCACTGCATAGCACAATAAGTTCTTAAAAAATAAGGTATTCACACATCTCATTCCGTCACATATCCAAACAAAGAGGATTACTCCTAATTTCAGGAACAGTTGTTCATTGGTTCTTTGATAGACTTGCTAGTTAATTTTTTTGTGAGTATACCAGTTGGTTTTATTCAGTAATGAAAGGTGTATTAAGGTATTGCACTGGGCTGGTGCCCAAAAGGCCTAGGAGGGCATCAACGGCTGCTAGCACTAGACCCATAAGCTGGAATATTGGAAAACTAGTCAGACCCTTAGTACCACATTCGAGCACCGGAAATTGCTTTTGTAACACAGCTGTCATGGCCATGGACAGCAGAAACAAAGAGAGTAACAGAATGTCCACAACAATGCAATGAACAGATTATTTTCTGGCTGCCTTGTATTTTATTTATGTATGCCATTAGCATACTGAAGCATGTCAGTGCTATAAGTTCCCTTTTTAGGCCACCATATGTATTGGAATCATGTCCAAGGGCCCATTTACACTATTTAGGTGCATTCATGTATGTGAAGAGAATGTATATCACAAAAAGGAATGTAAAAAACATTACATTTAAATAAGTGCAAAATTAAAACTTCATAATGAAAACAGTCCACTAAGAACCATCAAGGAAGTGTCCATATGCAATCAGAATCCACAAAGGTGCTTGGAATAAAAATGAAAATCCACAAATGCCGATGGCCACCAGCATGAAAACCCCACCACCATGGATAGTAATATTGAGCTTACCAGAAAATGTGGACCCAAGTACCTTATGGCAATGAGTCACACAAGCAGGGAGGATTACACATCGAATCTGGACACCCAATCGCCCAGGTATCTCCAGTACAGATGGGGTGGATGTATGGAGGCTCTGGTAGGAATGGACCTCTGCTTAGATGGACCGTGTCTCTTAGTTCAAACACATATGTGGAAACAAGCCAAGTAGTCACACACAGTAAAACCATTCAAAACATTTTTTTTTTAAAGTACAGAACAAACATACAAAAAAGAGAAGTAAACGTCACTTGTAGTATGGAATGACCTTGGCAGAAGCTGGACGCTGACACGTTTTGTTTGAGCAGAGTGCACTGAGCTGTGCTGCCTAAAATGCTACAAGCTAAATTTTTGATTATTGTGGTGCATTGGGCAACCCATTCAGATTGATGAGCTGCGCTAACACAACATGCGATAACGCACATTTAATGTATCACAGTAGACTAGGCTGGTATGAACGTGCCCTAATAACAGTGCTCTTGGCTTAGAGGGAAACATTCTCACAAAAATGTGTTGTAAAACTGGCAGATGCTCACAGGAGGTGATAGCTATTGGATCCTTACAGTACTGTATATTTGTACTATATATTTGGTATTATTAATAATACTGTCTTAGCTCTCAGATTGTACTAGGCCAAATAAAAAGTATGACCCTGTAATGAAGAAGACAATTACACATTTTCTTGGTTTTTACAGTAAAATATCCTTTTTTATTGCTGGAACATTCTTTTCTTTGAAGAAATGTCCTTGTATCTTTATTTAAACTAACCAAATCAGGTCACAGTTTTTACTGTTGACCATTAATATATTTAGGCATGATGATATACCCTCTAAAGTGTCTTGACTTTATTGTAGGTAATTTACTAATGTCTTTTCTGCATTTTGTGTCCTTCATCTGAACTTTTTTTTCCCAATCCAGTGTGTTCATTTTATGTATAGGAAACCAGTCTTGAACATATATTACAGTTGGTGTTTCTCTAATACTTTGTAAAGAAGCTATATTTTTTTTTTTCTGAAATCTATGTCCCTTTTATAGAAGACAGAACTTGTACATATTTTTCTGCAATTTTAAACTTGCTAGAACAATATCTACCAGAATGCTTTCTTTTGCCCAATGATATTCTAAATACTTATAATATGTTCCCTCAAGCATTACAGTGAATTCAAAACTTGCTGTCATAAAAAAATCACTACATATTTCATTGCTTGTTCATATTGTCTAGTGTCAAAGAAGGGTTTGAAGAGTAGGGCCTTACTAGAAAACACATTTTGACACAAATCTATCTAATCTTTATGGTCCTTGAAATATACTTCACAAGAGTGAACCTTGACGGCCACTGCGTTTAATTTGTCGACAGAGGACAGTGACAATTCCTTGGCTTTTCTTTCACCTGCCATTCTGAAGCACTTACCTAGATGATCACTTTTATTTGACCTGCACTGTAGATTTCTCGTTTATATTCTAACAAAATGTAACATCAAGAATGTAACAAAGCATAATGACATTTCTGCCAATACGAACAGGAGGTAAAAATGCATTGTTTAAAATGGCATAAATCTATATCTGGAAAAATTAGAGCCAGAAAAATCTGCAAGCTTATATCCAGCATAGCAACCTGGAATTGGAATAATGACTACAGTATGTTGCTGTACAATACAAGGATGTGTTAGGTGATGGAAGAGTTATTGAACTGTATACTAGCTTAAGGCCACCGGAAGCATATACAATTCAAAATTACCAGTTAGCTTATAAAAAAATGTATGTATACAGACCCTTTGTAAGAGAGTTCCAGATCAGTATTCCTTTTCTAATCACATACTAAAGGTATTTAAATTCCAGGTCTCGTTCTGATGTCATCCTACACTTACTATCCCCTGTCCCAAAAAGGTCATGGCTGAAGACACATTGGGGTTGATTTACAAACCTGGTGCAGCTGTGCAAGGTAACCAATCAGCTTCTAACTTCAGCTTGTTCAATTAAGCTTTGACAAAAACCTGGAAGCTGATTGGTTTCTGCACTCTCCAATTTTACTAAATCAACCCCAATGGTCATTTTGAATTGCTTACCCTAGTATATTACAATGTATTACAACAAACTCTCTGGGGTTGATTTACTAAAGCTGGAGAGTGCAAAAAATGGTGCAGCTGTGCATGCTAACCAATCAGCTTCTAACCTCAGCTTGTTCAGTCAAGTTTTAACAATAAAACCTTGAAGCTGATTGGTTTCTGTGTGGAGCTGCACCATATTTTGTACTTCCAAGCTTTAGTAAATCAACCCCCCTGTCTCCTCTGTACCTGATTCATAAAGCTGTAGTGACAATTAAGATGTGCTAAATAAAGCTCAAATGATCTACAATATTGACTGAAAGGAGTTGTAAAGGCAGAAGGTTTTTTTATTTTAATGCATTATATGCATTAAGATAAAACGCCTTCTGTGTGCAGTAGCCACCCTCGGCCCCCCTAATACTTACAGTACCTGAGGTCCCTCTCTGTCCAGCAATGTCCATGAGTGTCTCAGCCATCTGAGATTCTCCCCTCAAAGTCAGCTAGCCAATCAGGAGAGAGAGGGGGCAGGTCAGGGCTCCGCATCTGAATGGACACAGGGAGCTGTGACTTGGCTCAGGTGCCCCCATAGCAAGCTGCCTCCTGTGGGGCACTCAACAGGAGGGAGGGACAAGAGAAGAGGAGGATCTGGGCTGCTCTGTGTAAACAGAGCAGGTTAGTATAACATGTTTGTTATTTCTATAGGGGAAAAAATGAGACTTTACAGTGGGGAGGGTTATAACCCCTGTCAGTTTTATTTTTGCTATCTTTGTCTTTGTCTTGTTTGGCAGATTTCCTTCACTTCATGTCCCATAGCCAAAGCAGGAAGTGAAAGGAAATCCTTCTAAAGTGAGGGAAATACCTATTTGTCACCAGGGTCACCAGGACTATTGCCTTATTGGAAGATTTCCCCTCTATTCCTGTTCTGGGGACAACCCATAATATGAGATTTTCTTTTACTTTCAGTCATAACAGTAAACAGGTCAAATAGAGAGGGTATACTTTCCTAATTGGGGCACAGACAGCAATAAAAACAGGTGTAATTCCTCAATACTCTACCAAGAAAAAAACAAACAAAAAAAAAATGTTTTGCCTTTAGTTATATTTTATGGATTTGTTCACACTTGCTTTGGTCTCAAAAGAGTGATCAACATTTGGATTACTCTTCAGAAAGTATTTCACAGGTAGTGAGGAATTGGTGTATTGTCTCCTCACCACCAGCTATAACTCCTTAACCCCCAAACTTGCACACCGCAACCGTATACATTGAATGCAGTTGTGGGGTGCTTGCAGAGTGGCCCCATTAACTTGAATGGGTCATGTTTGATAGGCGCTATGTCTGCCAAAAGTGACAGGAAGTATAATTCTTACAGCGTCCACAAAGCAAAGCATCACAGACCTGGGATGTGTAAACCCCCCAACTGCTGCCCCTGCAGCTAAAGGGGGTGATGGTTTGGGGGGAAGGGGGGGCAGGGGTAAAAACACCACCCCTCCACCACTAGTGTCAATGAGTCCTAAGTGTTACTTGAGGCTTTGTGATGACCTTTATTTCCAAATCAGAATAGAATGGGCTTGAAAACTATGCTAACCAGCATCTTTATTTTCAATACATTGAAATCTCTGCAAAATACACATTTCTTCCTTCTAGAGCACACTGTGCTTAGTTAGCATTGCACAGATGCCGGAGGCTTCCTTCGCCTTACAATATGAACCAAATCCACCACCTATCGTGTTTTACCTGAGAAAAGAATTCAGCCCAGTTCCCACAACTAAACATCAGGGAAGTGTCAAAAGAAAGTAGCTTACTTAAAAAGTTTAATTGTTCTGCCAGTATAATTGTATGCTTATTATCAGTGAAATAAGAGCAATGTGGAAAGCAATGTCACTTAATGCGTGTGATGTAAAACTCTACAGTTTTTGGAATATCAGAAAATATCTTACATAAAGTTATATCTTTTAATTATCAAAAATAGTTACTTTTATATGCAATGGTTTTGAGGCTGATTTACTTAAAAGTTTACTAAAAGTTATCAAATCATACCAAAAAAAAAAAATCCTGTTCAATTTGAATACCCCATTATGTGCATATGCTTTCATTTGGAATGAATATTTGAACAATTTTTGAGTGACAATTATAAACTCCTTTAGTAAAGCAGCCCAATTATATTCTTAAAATAAATACCATCTCAACATCACAGCATCTTAGGGGTTAATTTGGGATAGAACACTGCTGGAGCAGGTGCCATGGTTGAAAGAATTAACAGAAATGACTTAATCTATTACTACATTAGGGATGAGCAAAGTGATTTTGTTAAAATGCGGATGTTGATGTGAGTTGATAGTGACAGGCCTGCAGGAGATTAAATAATAATAATATGATATTTTCAAGAAACAATGCTGGCTTCACAATATGTAGGAAAAAACGACAATCCTGAAAATGTGTGCACACCAATGGGCAATCATTGCAATATGTGGGTAGCATAAAATAATAGTCCCATACATGAGCAAGAAATGGGGCAATTGTTGCAATATGCGGGCAACAAATGGGCAATATACAGTACTGTATACACTATGCAGTGAAACAAATTGAACGAATTGTTGTTTGTGTAGCGCCCCCATAGTATAGGTGCGTTTTTTAGCTTCTCCTTTAGAAGAGGTAAATTTGGTCAGGTATGACTGTAATGTGCAGGCCTGAATGCTTTGATCTGGGCTGGGAGGAGAAGCTCAGGGAGGATTGGGTGGACTTAACAGATGAGGTCAACAGAACCTCCCACTTCTTTCTAGAAACCTGGAGAAAGTTTTTCTGGTCAGAGGGCTGGGAGATGGGTGGAGCCATCTGGAGTGTTCTAAGTAGCCCTGACCAATCCCCAAGCAGGGTTGGCAGGGGGCAGGCCTCCTTAAATACTCGGAGTCAGCCCAATCTGGGAGGAGTAGTGTTGGGTGGAAGTCTGGAGATGTAGCAGGGGCTCTGTGGTGCAGTCCCCTACCCGGGAGGTCGCCCCCAGTCTGGGGAGGGTGACCTTGGGGCCTGGGTGTTTGGGTGCAGCCAGGAAGGAGAGTGATTCCTGGAGCCGCACAGGAGGAACAGGAGAATAGTGTAGGTGCTACAGGAGGAGAGAGACTTTAACCACTTCCCGCCCGGTGCATTGACAAATGACGTCCGGGCGGGTAGTTCATTATCCTGACTGGACGTCTATTGACGTCCTCAGGATAATCCGAGATCGCGCGCCCATCGGTGGTGCCTTGGGTCAGTCTGACCCACTGAATTACCGACCGAAGTAAAAGGCTTCGATCCGAAGCCTTTTACCATGTGATCAGCCGTGACCAATCACGGCTGATCACAGTGTAAATAGGAAGAGCCGTTTATCGGATTTTCCTCTGCTCAGGTCTGCAGACCTGAGCAGCGGAGAGCCGATCGGCTGCTCTCCTGACGGGGGGGGGCTTCGCTGAACGTTTATCAGCGCAGCCACCCTCAGGATCACCCCCACTGGACCACCAGGGAGCCGGATCAGGACCACCAGGGAGCCCCCCCCCTGACATCGCAAGGGGGCCGCCCAGGACCACCAGGGAAATCCCACAGAGGCCGCCCAGGACCACCAGGGAGCCCCCACTAGACCACCAGGTAAGGGCAATATTATGCCCTGTAGGGATGGCACTGTGCCCATGTATGATGCCTGCCAGTGCCATCCCTAACAGTGCTTGTTGCACCAGTGCCCACCACTGCCACCTATAAGTGCCCACCTGTGCCCACCTGTGCCACCTATCAGTGCCCACCTGTGCCACCTAAAAGTGCCCGCCTGTGCCACCTAAAAGTGCCCCCTATCAGTGCCCATCAGTGCCCAGTGCCACTTATCAGTGCCACCTAGGAGTGTCCATCATTGCCGCATATCAGTGCCACATATCAGTGCCCGTCAGTGTTGCTTGTCAGTGCCGCCCACCAGTGCTGCATATGCGCCCCATTATCAGTGCAACCTTATCAGTGCCACCTCATCAGTGCCAATCTGTACTGCCTCATCAGTGCCCATCAGTGTAGCCACATCAGTGCCTGTCAGTGAAGGAGAAAATGTACTTTATACAAATTTTTGTGACAGAAACAAAGAAACATGTTTTTTTTTTTCAAAATTTTCGGTCTTTTTTTTGTTATAGCGCAAAAAATAAAAAACGCAGGGGTGATCAAATACCACCAAAAGAAAATGATAAAAATTTTGTTTGGGTACAACGTCGCACGCCCGTGCAATTCTCATTTGGATCGCAACAGCACTGAAAGCTGAAAATTGGTCTGGGCAGGAAGTGTTCTAAGTGCCCAGTATTGAAGTGGTTAAAGTTTCCATCGGTGAGCTGAGTGACGGTCCCTGGGACTGGAGGAGAAAGTGCTGGAACAGGCTGGGAGAGCAAAATGGACAGTCTGTGGGAGCCTTGGGAGCCAGTCAAGGGAAAGGAGAGTCACTACCAGGGGGCAGGTCGACAGGACCTGGAGAGGATGGGCTGGGAGTTGTAGTCCGTCAAATGCCCGGTTAGCACTGAAGTACTTTGCTGCACAATCAGGGGCTTGTGATCCCTGGCCTGTAATGGGTGTTCCTGAGGTCCTGCTGCAACAGGGTAGGCCTCACCACGTGCTAACTGCAGTGAAGAGAAAAGTATAGAGAAGCCTGATAAAATTTGGCTGGAAACAAAGTTCTGAGCTGGAGAGAAGCAAAGGAGTGTAAAGCTGTAAGTTCTGTGTAGTGAGAGAACTGTAAGAAAAACAGTCAGCAAGTGTTGTTATGGAGAGTTGAGAGGAGCAATAGTCTGCAGAGGGAGAGTCTGCAGTGAAGTAGGCATATACAGCCTTGTATATGGGAACCTTGTACCATAATTCTTTGGGCATCCCACAGTTACCCCTTATCCCCCAAATAAAAAAACAAAAACAAGAACTGGTCTGGTCAGTGTCTCTGGATGTGTGATGCGTGATATATGGTGCGACTGAGGTCAGCTATCAGGTGAACCACTACTACAAGCCACTCTCAAGGGAGCACATGGCTAATTTGTTACAATAACTAACAGCATGTCCTTAACAAATGAAGGGTCTTTTTTCCTTTATGAGAACAGATCCAGGAGAGTTAAAGGAGCTTCATTAATGCTTAAGGCCCATTGCACACTTAAAATTCACCAGAAATCACTTTAACTTCTTTTTTCCTATTATCTACAATGAATTCTAACAAAATGGTGAAATTTCACAGAAATTATTATATTTTTAAACCGTTAATTTCACCCATCCCTACTCTCCATATCTTTTTGAGTAGGTATATTTAGGCTTGGTTTACACAAGCATTTTGCACATGGTAAAATGTATGGGTCACATAGTTTAGGGCCTGGGGTAGCAGAAATCTCATGGATGCCAGCCTGCCCCTGCAAGTGTGTGCACATTGCCTGCATAGTAGGCTGCTTGTTCTATGGTAGCGATGTCTCCATAAATGTGTTGTTTAAAAATGTTCAGTAATTTTAGTATAGTATAGTATAAGAGAAGTAAATGAACATGATTTAGCTCTGAGATGGTTCTCCGATTAAAGTAAACACTGTCCTGTGGCAGAGGAGAGGTATGCTGGGAATGCTACACAAAGACTTAATTAAAAATTGCAGCAGAGGTGAACCTTAAATGACGACGTGGGTTAATATGAGTAAGTGCATGATAAAGTGAAGTAAATCTAGGCATACAAATGCCCATTATATTGCTTATACTGGCTTTAGATATGTAACTTTGTCCGTGAAAGATGCAGAGAAGGAGGTTTAAACAGTATATATGTCATAATTCAAAGATGCATCTGAATTGCAGATAAGTTTATAGGGCATAGTGTAGCTGTATTTCATGCTCTTAAAGTTATCGGCCTGTTCCTTGCATTTTGCTAGGACAGTTCAGGGACCACAGTTCTCTTTATTTCAAACTTGTCCTTCAGTTTTACAGATAACTGAAGTCAATATGTGATGCAATTTGTGAGGCATATAAACTGTATGTAAAAATGTTATTATTCTCTGCTTTAATTATGCATAAAGTCAATATTATAAATTATTTTGTAGATGTGTATCATACCGAATACCCTACTTTGCTTTAAATTAAATAGTTGTATATGACAAAGAAATATTAAAGTGTTACTAAACCCAGTAGTATTAAAAACGTTTGTCTACCACCCACAGTGCCCACAGCTTATAAATCTTCTTTTTACATTAAAATACTGCCACTAAATACCTTTTTCGCTGATCTGTATACCACGGTCACGTGATAAACTGCAGGGTCTGCCTGAGCGATGAGTGTTCAGGTCGGAGGAGCTTTCCTCTACAGCCTTTATCCTCATGCTGTTATCGGAGGCGGTTCATCCATGAATCAAAATGTGACATCCTACCTCACTGTTTTATTTTGTAGTTAATGGGCATGGAGGAGGAGGAGGGAGGAACCGGGCTGTCAGTTAGGATCTGTATACACGCCCAAATGTATGATGTCAATATCATGTGACCTGACTAGCTCAGCTCAACAAGGAAATGTTCTCTCCAGCAAAAGAGAACAAAAGGAGCATGTGCAGGAGGACTACTCTGATTGTGTCTTATCTGGCCTTGCCTAGAGTGACCCTGCAGGAGGGGGAGGATCTGTGCATACGGGATCAAAGGGCCTTTTTATACAATGCAGAGGATTAACTCATTAAGTTCCACAGTGAGTATAACAAGCATGCTATTCTGCATATACAAACTGATTTTACTTTTGTGGGTTTAGTAACACTTTAACCACTTCAGCCCCAGAAGAATTTACCCTCTTCCTGACCAGAGCACTTTTTGCGATTCGGCACTGCGTCGCTTTAACTGACAATTGCACGGTCGATGCGACGTTGTGCCCAAACACGATTGACGTCCTTTTTTTCCCACAAATAGAGCTTTCTTTTGGTGGTATTTGATCACCTCTGTGGTTTTTATTTTCTGTGCAATAAACAAAAAAAGAGCGACAATTATGAAAAAAAAACAATATTTTTTACTTTTTGCTATAATACATATCCAAAAAAAAATATATATATAAAAAACAAATCTATTCATCAGTTTTGGCTGTTATACAGTATCTCACAAAAGTGAGTACACCCTTCACATTTTTGTAAATATTTTATTATATCTTTTCATGTGACAACAGTGAAGAAATGACACTTTGCTACAATGTAAAGTAATGAGTGTACAGCTTGTATGAGGCCTCATACACATGGGCATTTTTTGATGCCGACGTTTTTTGGCGTTTTTTGCAGCTCTCCATGTTAGTCAATGGCCCCATAAAAATGCTGACGTTTTTTAGCTGTAGAGGGCATCGGCATTAGTGAGCTGAAACTAGAACCCAGGGCCAGCGCGTTCTGAGGCTGTAACGTTTTGGTGTTTTTTGACGCCGCAAAACGCTCACTAACGCCCAATAACGCCGTACCGGTGTTAACCGGCGTTTTTGATGCCGAAGTTTTTAGATTGAAAAATAGCAAAGGATTTTTTTTTTAACGCTCATTAACGGCGATGCACAACTCCGAAAAAAACGCAGATTTTTCCCTGAAGACGGACCCGACGTTTTGCTTATTATTAAAACATACACCCGTGTGTATGAGGCCTAACAGTGTAAATTTGCTGTCTCCTCAAAATAACTCAACACACGGCCATTGATGTCTAAACCTTTGACAACAAAAGTGAGTACACCCCTAAGTGAAAATGTCCAAATTGGGTCCAATTAGCCATTTTCCCTCCCCAGTGTCATGTGACTTGTTAGTGTTACAAGGTCTCAGATGTGAATGGGGAGCAGGTGTGTTAAATTTGGGGTTATCGCTCTCACTTTCTCATACTGGTCAGTGGAAGTTCAACGTGGCACCTCATGGCAAAGAACTCTCTGGGATCTGAAAAAAAGAATTGTTGCTCTACATAAATATGGCCTAGGGTATGAGAAGATTGCCAAGACCCTGAAACTTAGCTGCAGCAGGGTGACCAAGACCATGCAGTGGTTTAACAGGACAGGTTCCACTCAGAACAGGCCTCACCATGGTCGACCAACCAAAGATGATGAGTGCACATGCTCAGCATCATATCCAGACATATGAGTGCTGCCAGCATTGCAGCAGAGGTTGAAGGGGTGTGGGGTCAGCCTGTCAGTGCTCAGACCATATGCTGCACACTGCATCAAGTTGGTCTGCATGACTGTTGTCCCAGAAGGAAGCCTCTTCTAAGGATGATGCACAAGAAAGCCCACAAACAGTTTGCTGAAGACAAGCAGACTAAGGACATGGATTACTGGAACCATGTCCTGTGGTCTGATGAGAGCAAAATAAACTTAGTTGGTTCAAATGGTGCCAAGCGTGTGTGGCGGCAACCAGGTGAGGAATACAAAGACCAGTATGTCTTGCCTTTAGTCAAGCATGATGGTGGGAGTGTCATGATCTGGGGCTGCATGAGTGCTGCCGACACTGGGGAGCTACAGTTCATTGAGGGAACCATGAATGCCAACATGTACTCTGACATACTGAAGCAGAGCATGATCCCCTCCCTTCAGAGACTGGGCCGCAGGGCAGTATTCCAACATGATAACGACCCCAAAAACATCTCCAAGACGACCACTGCCTTGCTAAAGAAGCTGAGGGTAAAGGTGATGGAATGGCCAAGCATGTCCCCAGACCTAAACCCTATTGAGCATCTGTGGGGCATCCTCAAATGGAAGGTGTAGGAGTGCAAGGTCTCTAACATCCACCAGCTCTGTGATGTCGTCATGGAGGAGTGGAAGAGGACTGCAGTGGAAATTTGTGAAGCTCTGGTGAACTCCATGCCCAAGAGGGTTAAGGCAGTGCTGTGAAATATTGGTGAACACACAAAATATTGATACTTTGGGCCCAATTTGGACATTTTCACTTAGGGGTGTACTCACTTTTGTTGCCAACGGTTTAGACAGTAATGGCTGTGTGTTGAGTTATTTTGAGGGGACAGCAAATTTACACTGTTATACAAACTGTACAATCACTACTTTACTTGGTAGCAAAGTGTCATTTCTTCAGTGTTGTCACATGAAAAGATATAATAAATTATTTACAAAAATGTGAGGGGTGTACTAACTTTTGTGAGATACTGTATATTCTTCTACATATTTGTGGTAAAAAAAATCACAATAAGCGTATATTGATTGGTTTGCGCAAAAGTTGCCGCATTTACAAACCATGAGAATTCATTTATGGCGTTTTTTACTTTTTTTTTACTAGTAATGGCGGCGATCTGTGATTTTTTTTGGGACTTTTTGACACTTTTTTGGGACCATTGACATTTATACAGCGATCAGATCTAAAAATAGCAACTGATTTCTGTGTAAATGTTACTGGCAGGGACGGAGTTAACCTGCAACGGGCAATCAAGGGGTTAAGTGTGTTCCCTCACTGTGTTCTAACTGTGTGGGGGCTGGACTGTCAGGGGCATGACAGATCTAACTGATCCCAATGACAAGGATCAGTAGATCACTGTCCTGCCCACTGACAGAACGGGGAACCTGCGTACAAGGCGATCGCGGGTCACCGGCGTATATGGAGTCTGCCCGACCTGCAGCCGCCGGCGGGGCGCACCTGCTCGCAACTCTGGCTGTGCGGATCGCCGTTTATAGATAGCGATCTGCGCAGCAGAGCCAACTTTCTGCAGTAAATGTATGCGAGGCAGTCGTCAAGACTATTTTATTCTGACAGTGGGAAATTGGCCCCCATTAGAATACATAGGCCTGTGCTGCAGCCATTGGCTGCAAGTGCTGATCAAAAGATAGTTTTTCAGCAGGACTCTTCAACAGAAGCCAGTAGACAGCAGAACATATGTACCTGCTGAATTGGCCAAATGTTACTGTGTATACCCAGGTTAGCCACTGAATACTGAATTGAAACAATCTCAAATGTCCTACCACTGCATACATATTTTTGCCAGCTTTAGGTATGATAAAGCATGCAAGACTACCATAGACTTAACACTAGCATATATATCAAAAATAAGTATAATTTCCCACCTTTGCCCATCTGATGCAGAAATGTCCATCCTCTCTGCCACTTGCAAAGACCATCCCTCAGTGCTACTCTTCATGTCAGTCTCTAACTTTCCCTTTAGCCTACCCCCTCACCAATGTCATCACAATTGGTTCTACATGACCACTCTCTAGCAATCAAGTTCATAGAAAAGACCACTAGCTTACTGCTGAACTATAGAAGTATTATACCATCCCCTAGCAAAACAAGCACCTTTTCTCCACCAGGTTTCCCTGTATAGGGATTTATTGCACAGTCTATCCCCATCTTCATTAGAAATACAGGCATATCATATACAGAATATTTTTTCGCAATATTCTAAGCCAGGTTTGGACCAGCAAAATATTCTTTATCCTAGAAGATTGGTATTGCCTTGGGCACCAAACATTGTGTACCTACAAGTTCCAGTGATGGAAATTCGGCTCTAGTCACAGCACTTTGAAGATTTTTAAAATGGTATGTAGGCATGTGTGCTTCATAAGTACAGGTATACTTGTAGATTCTGTCATTTTTTTTTTCTTAGATAAAATGCATACATTGTCATCACAATTGGTTCTGCATTGTATGTGATGATGTACTAAACCCCAACCACATTCTAGCAATGGAGTGTGGAAGAAAGGACAACTAGCTGCTGCCGAACCATGGAGGTAAAAATCCTCCGTATTACAACATCCCCTAGCAGAAAAAGCACCATTTTCTCCATCAGCTCAGGGAACGGGTGAGGACTGGGGGCTTAAAGTACTATGCAATGCCTGCACAGAGCAATTACAGTATTCAAGGTACAACATGGGAGAGCCCAAATGTTTTCAAGTGATTTTACTTTTATCCAAGCAATATTGCTTTAAACAATACAATACGTGTGGGGTATGCAATGGGGAGTGCATTTTTTAATTTTCTGTATAGTGAAAAATGTGAAAACCACTGCAGACCTCCAGGGGTTTACCAGGGCCAGGTTTACCTGTGCCTATAGATGGATTAGGAAAAGAGGTAAGTTTACCTTGTATAGTGATTTCATGAACATTCTATCCCCATCATCATTAGAAATACAGGCATATTATATATGTTTTACATTGTAACAATATTCTAAGCAAGATTTGGACCAGAAAAGCAAGAACCAATTCAGGGTCCCAGAAGACTGATGTTGCCTTGGGTAGCAAACATTGTGTACCTACAAGTTCCAGTGAAGGAAATCTAGCCTTGGCCACAACAAAGTCATTTTGAAGATTTTTAAGATGGTCTGTAGGCATGCTGACTGCTAACAACACATGAGGGTAAGGCCTCATGCACACAGGACGTTTTTTGACTGTTTTACAGCAGCTGCTTTTAGCTGCAGACATTTTTTTCTACAGTCAATAAACCCTCCATCATGTTATCCTATGTGTTCATGCACACATAGGCTGTTATCAGCTGTTTTTAGCAGTGACGTTTTTGAGCTGTAAAAAAAAAAACCAAGACCTGAGGGTTTTTTTGGACTTTTTCAGCAGTAAAAAGCGTTCAAAAATGCCCAAAAATGCTCAAAAATGTCAATCCCCAACATTTTTGAACATTTAGACCAATTGAAAAAAAAAAACAAAAAAAAACTGCTGGCCATTTAAAAACGCAAAAAAACGTGAAAAAAACAGCGGTAATATAAGGCTGGTAAAAGCTGAAAACATTCCTGATAAGCTACTGACATTTTTGGACTTTTTTGTAAAGTCCTGTGTGCATGAAGCCTAAGTGTGCTTCATAAGTACAGGTATAGTTGCAGATTCTATGATTTATTTCTAGATAGAATGCTGCGCTCTCTTACCAATAAATGATCTATTTTAGATGCAACAGTTTGCTAATTAAAGTGTCATGTTTCTGCCAAGTCAGTCAGTTTAATAGTAAACTCCCTCTGCTAAACCTATAAAAAGTAAATGCAATATTAGCCATATGTCACTCTTTCTACAATACCGTGATGTGTTGTCGCCTGTGGCAGATAAGTTCAATGCAGTTTAATGAAGTATAAGGAGATTATTATTATTATACAGGATTTATATGGCGCCAACAGTTTGCACAATGCTTTCCAATATAAAGGGAGACAATGCAGCAACAATACAATTAAATACAAGAGGGCTAGAAAGGCTCTGCTCCTGTGAGCTTATAATCTAATGAGGGGGGGGAGGCTGGTAGAACAAAAGTAAATACCTGTGAGGGATGAACTGCTTTTCTTTCTATAAGGCTGCTTTCACACTGTAGCCGCCCAGCCATTAGCGGTAAAGCACCGCTAGTTCTATTTGCGCTTTACCGTAGTTTTAGAAGGGGTTAAAAAGGGGTTAAAAGTGCCCATGTTGCGGCACTTCCGAAACGCTTTTCAAGTTCTTCGGAAGCACTGCCCATTCATTCCAATGGGCAGGGGCGGTTTAGGAGAGCTGTATACAGCGCTCCAAAACCGCCCCAAAGATGCTGCTTGCAGGACTTTTGTTCCCTTCCCACAAGTGCACCACCCCAGTGTGAACGCAGTCAAGCTTTCACACTGCGGTGGCAGAAGTGGCAGATTTCAGGCACTTTACATGCACTATTTTTAGCGCCAAAACGCCTGAAAACTGCCTTCAGTGTGAAAGGGGTCTTAACCTCCCTGGCGGTATGATTATGTCAGATTTTTGCGTCTCAAAGAGGTACATTTTTTCGCATAGAAATTTGGCATTTTATATTGTAGGCCTGTAATTCTTAGGAATAACTCACTTAAGACAAGAGTCTAGTAGACATCCCGAGTATGATAAAGTTTGAAATAACAAAATCATAAATTATAATATATATGAAAAAAAAAAAATATATATATATATAATATAATAAATAACTATAAATAATTATCAAAAATAATAATATAATGATAGTAAAATTTATTCAATAATGTAATCTAGTCAAAAACACTGAAATTTGCTCATTTGCAGAATTGTTGCTGGAGTCTCTTTCAGTTTCTGATGATAAATTTCCCCAAAAATCAGTATCACTCAATTTTGAAAATAATTCTTATTTACTATCGGTGTTTTCTAGATGATCAAAACCACTTTAGACGTAAAGGGACACTATTTTATGCCATGGATGTTCTCAAGTTTCCAGGCAGAAAGAATGGCATATATAATATAAAAGTGCATGCAGGGCACTGGACAAAGCACTAGGGACAAAGGGGATGTGAAATGATTTCATACAGTAATGTAATCTATAAGATTACAGTGTACTGTATGTTCACTGTGTGTGTTCACTTTTTGAATTTCCCACCAGGCTCCGCCCCGTGCAACGCGACACTCGCAGGGAACGGAGCCCGGCACACACAGGCATCGGGCGGAGGACACAGCCCGCAGACACAGCAGGGGGACTTCACTGGATCCAGGGGACAAGGTAAGTAACCCAGCCTAGCATAGTTACTGCTATTTGCAGTGAAAACATACCCCAAACCACACTTGGGAATACTGTCAAGGAGGCTACAGTCAATGAAGGAACTGGAAACAAAGTGATTCAACTTAGAAGCAGGTCAAATGCTGGTGAAAATAGTCAACTGCAGGTCAAATGCACCTATCAATGAACTCTAAGTGATCACAGAAGTTTCCAAATTGATCTCAAATGCAAGTTGGATGCTCCTGAAAGAAAGCTGCATTTGCCTCATTTATAAAAATTAAGAAATCCCTGTGCTTATCCCTATCAAACAAAAAATCAATTATGCACAAATACAATCAGTGAAAAAATGATCAATTAAAAACAGAACAAAATCTGCAAAAAAAAGGAAAGAAAAAGCTGTAACCTGTTAAGTCTGAACATTAGACAACAGCAAATTGGATAAAAAGGTAGGTGTGCTAATCCTGTGCTGCAACAAATGATTGATAATCAAGAAAACACCCTTGTGTTAAAAACAAATATAAACAGCAATTTCATACCATCTCAAATTACTGGTGTGAACACAAAACCCTAATGAATAGGTAAGTGTCCATACAATTGTCCAAATAACTCATTAAAAAGAAAAAACAATGGTAATAACACCCAGGTGAAGGTGGGAACAAACTGACAAAAAAACCAACTGTGATATAAATGCTGATGTGATAAAAATGCAAATGTTCCAAAGAGGGATTAAGAGATCAAAGTGTCCATAGGAATCCCTATACGATTCCCTATGTACATAGGAATCAACACCAGCCTGCTCATGCGAGGATGACGTCAAAGTCAACTATCTGTGATGTCATCCTCGCACGAGCAGGCTGGTGTTGACCACCGCCGTGCTTTGCCTTGTCTGATGCTGATTTTAACAAGCTTACATGTAAGTGTATACTTTATTCATAAATAAATATCTGGAACATATTATTATTCTGCATACCTTGAGAGCATTCATACTGGATCTCCCAATCCTTGGTGCCATATGGTGGAAGTTATCCTTTTGGAACCATTACCGCCAGCTCCTGGAAATCAGCGCCTTCCTCCATTGTGCTAATCAAGACTGCTGAGACCATAGAAATTAACAAGCATGCATGATCTTCATTATAGGAGATCCAATATTTTTGGTAAGAGGCAAGTGTGCTTGGCGAAGGGATTCCTATGGACACTTTGATCTCTTAATCCCTCTTTGGAACATTTGCATTTTTTATCACATCGGCATTTATATCACAGTTGGGTTTTTTTTGTCAGTTTTTTTCCACACAAGGTGGTTTTCTTGATTATCAATCATTTGTTGCAGCACAGGATAAGTTCATTTGCCTCATTAATACAAGCCCAAAACCAACATAGGCTCTAGGGTGGTGACAAAGGGGCTTCTTTTGTGCTAGAAATAAAAGCTCTAATAAATCAAACATCTTATATAGTAAATGTGACTTTAAACAATATCCTTATTCTCCAAACATATCCAATATGCAGCCATTAATTAATGGTCCTGTAATTTATTATTCAATAATTTAATTTTACTGTGTTTTCCTGCCTCTTTTCAATATGCGCTCACAAAACCTCTAGTTGTCACTTTCATCTATTTGGAGTAGTGCATGTTAGTTGCAGACACTGCTCTATTCACACTACACATCCCATAGTTCATAATCCATAGTCCATCTGAGCAGTGAGTAAGAGAGGATGGCTGCTATCCTATATATGGTGGGACCATGGTGAATGAACATAGCCACCTTCCAATAAGAAGTTACATCATAGCAGCAAAAAAAGCAGGAGGCTGAGGGCAAAATTTTAAAAAAGAGGGTTTATTGTCACTTTATGGTGAACCTCGATGATGGCAAAAGATGTAGCAAGAATCAGATATTAGGATACCTTATTTAACAAAGTCTTCTCTAAATGATACAATTTACAAACAATTGCTACACGCCACAACATTATGCTACACTAAATAATTAAGAGTAAAATAATAATAATTAAAAGTAAAATAAAATACTGTCTTTCACTACACTCCATTTTTACAAAAGCCTAAAACAAGTCATACACCATTCCTCTACAAGTGGAGCCCACCCAAAAGGCAGAAGTTTTAAATCTTACCTGCTTTTTTAAGCCAAACAAAAATAACTACATAGATATGGAGTAATAGCAGCTTATATGTAGAGTTGAGCGAACCGGACATTTGAAAAAAAGTTTGGGTTCGGGTTCTGGGTTCGGGTATTTGATCCTGCCTGTTGAATAGCTGCAGGGCAGCCAATCAACAAGCGTTTCACTGGTTTGCCCTTAGAAGCCATCACAGTCATGCCTACTAATGGCATGGCTGTGATTGGCCAGTGCATCATGTGACCCAGCCTCTTTATAAGCTGGAGTCACTTAGTGCTGCATGTCACATGCTCTCTGGCTAGTGTAGGGAGAGGATGCTGCCGGCGCTGTGAGGGATAGATTGCAGATATAATAACATCTCATCCTGCATTACAGAACAATCTGACTGGACTAGGTAGAGTCTACTGCTTAGAGGGACAGATTATTGTTCTAAAATCATCTTCTAGTTCTATAGGGTCAGGTTCCTGCTGTTGCTGTAAGGGACAGATTATTGTTCTAAAATCATCGCCTACTCCTATAGGGTCTCGATAAGTTGTCCGTCCTAGTTTATGGGCTTGGGTCTTGGG
>BLSH010345484.1:1043542-1077462 GCA_018402905.1 Glandirana rugosa | reverse complement strand
CCACTCGAGAGACAATTTACGAGACAGACAAACACAGACACAGTCTAAATTAATGACAAATCGAAAACGGACGTCTTGTGATCTGACTCTCTGGACCCAAACACCCTATACAGCAAAGAAGTGTCTTTTACAATCAAGAGTCTGATGTCTGGCTCTAGTATGTAATCGGACAAGTCACGGTACCACGTACGGAGTACAATGATGATCTCAACTCGCTTGTGGACCTGCAAGCCCAAGACGACCAGGCAGGCTTGAAGCCCTGTTTCAGGCCCAGGCCCAGGCCTGCCTTGGGCTTGCTAGCGTGCCTGTTGCTTGGGGTAACTTTAGTTACCCCTGCGTGCGATCGTTCGGGTTCCGTCCGGACCCGGACCCGGACTTTGTCCCGAAGTTCGGACGGACCAGCAGAACCCGAACGTCCAGGTGTTCGCTCAACTCTAGTAGTAACATGAGGCATGCACCATGGCACTGAACAGGCTAATGTATGATCTCGGTCTGTAGTCTGAGAACTAACATTTTCTGTGAAGAAACGACATATCCCACAAACCCAGGTCTCTCAGTCTAGTGTTCTGCAGGCAAAAGCTAAACAGTAATTAAATCTGACACAGACACAAACAGACAGAGCATTTAACAGAGAGCTCACCAAGCTGGAAGAGATGTGTTTTATCACATTAGCACTCCCACATTTGTTACACAGCACAGAGGAAATGACAAGGCATGCAATGGATGCTGACCCAGAACAAGAAGTTGTGTAGAATGAATACACAAACAAAGGGCAATCAATCAGCCGTGACACCACAAACTGCAACCACAACACGTGAGCCCATTGTTACAAGGTAAGACAAACAACACAGGGAATACTGTACATCTACACTAATATCTAGATAAATATTTGAAAGTGCACAATGCCTGTTAAAAGAACCAGCTGCCTAACCCTAGACTGTGTATTGTGTTCTAGACCTAGACCTTTCAATGTAAACACTTACCACTTTGCAATCGCTAATATTTATTAAGTATACCTCACTTTATATAACTGTGTTATATAATTTTGAATAGATTGTTTAGTTCTGTCTTTACATTACATAGTTGTGCTAAAGCTAAAGAAGACTGTACAGAGATTGTACATGTATTATATGGGTATGGCCAGCTTAAGGCCAGCACTCCCAGGTCTGTCCAAACTGTTTCCAAACAGGAAAAATCTAGCATTAATAAATGCTTGTTTTTGAACATAATTGCACACATCTACAAATCCACTATATTACCAAAAGTATTGGAACGCCTGCCTTTACACACACATGAACTTTAATGGCATCCCAGTCTTAGTCCATAGGGTTCAATATTGAGTTGGCCCACCCTTTGCCGCTATAACAGCTTCAACTCTTCTAGGAAGGCTGTCCACAAGGTCTAGGAGTGTGTCTATTGGAATGTATGACCATTCATTTGTGAGGTCATGCACTAATGTGGACAAGAAGGCCTGGCTTGCAGTCTACACTCTTATTCATCCCAAAGGTGTTCTATCAGTTTGAAGTCAGGACTCTGTTCAGGCCAGTCAAGTTCCTCCACCTCAAACTTGCTCATCCATGTCTTTATGGACCTTGCTTTGTGCACTGGTGCCCAATCATGTTGGAACAGGAAAGAGCCTTTCCCAAACTGTTCCCACAAATTTGGGAGCATGAAATTGTCCAAAATGTCTTGTTATGCTGACGCCTTAAGAGCTCCCTTCACTGGAACTAAGGGGCCAAGCCCAACCTCTGAAAAACAACCCTACACCATAATTTCCCCTCCACCAAATGATTTGGACCAGTGCACAGAGCAAGTGCGCGGTTGTTGATTCCAGAATGCCCAAGTGTGAATGGAGCATAAAAAAACTGATGCAGCCACCACATCTAAGAATTGATAAGCTGCAATTAATTACATTTTTTTGGATTTAATACAACACCCTCATTAGAGCCAGATTTAAGGTTCAAGCTTCAGAAGCAAGAACATGCTGTTTATCTTTGTCTTGCTTTGACGTGCAAGTGAAGTTATGCATTTATGTAATATATACTACACTGTACTAATTTAAGATGTAGTTCCACTTTAGCAGTCAGATTTGAGGAACCACCAGTAAATGTTTGTTACCTGTTCCTATTGACATAGCATTCCTAATGTTTTTTTTTTTTTTTAGTTTGTTTTTTTTAGGTGTTTCTTTGGAGCAGATTTATACAGAACTTGCATGCTACTCTGAACAATTTTAAAGTGGGAATAGACTAAGATAAAGTGTATTAACATACAATGCACCACCCAAGCCTTGAGATCTTTAACACTTTGTTAGGAAAACTACAGTGTGCACATCTAGTTTACAAGTGATAATGAAATTATTCTAACAGTGCAGACAGGGTTCATTATGGTAAACTTAACTTCCCAGCTCTCTCATTAACATTACGTAGAAGGATAAAGGGTAGAGTAAAGGGTAGTCAGGAGGTGGGGGGGGGGGGGGGTGCCATAATCCTTACAATAACCATAGTAGGAAAATCTATTTTTAATTATATATTTTGCAAAAGTTTGGATACCAAGATAGTCTATTTTCCCTTTTACTTGAGGATTTAGTGGGGATTATCTCCAGTTTCTCACTATTATTACAGAGAAGGAGATAACTTGGTAGGAATTTGTAAGCAGGTAATTAGATAAGTAGCACATAGTAAACATTTTTTGTAAGTTATGCTATTTTAATTGGGGCATGTAGCAAATAAAAAGTAGGTGCTATCCCAATTTGCCTGCAAAAGTGAAAATATGTTTTAAGATTAAAACCCTATTATTCAGATCAATGATTTCTTCTACAGATGCTGAATGTCAAAAACAAAGCACGGTGCTATCAATGCAAATGTATGCTTTCATATAAGGTTTACAACTATGATGGAAGCATCTGCATTATATGATGCTCTAGTGCCAATATAAAGAACTATCTATATATATTTTGTCTTATCAACTAATTCAAACATGGGCTTTACAGTTGGCAGATTGGCATTGGCCCAACATGCACCAGTCCTGATTTTCGTATACTATCCAATTTCTAAAATGTCCTTATGCTCAAAATGTGCATGTGTGTAAATCACCAAGATATGCAAAATATCTGTAAACATATTCTGTAAACACATATCCATTATTGTAATATCTTTATACATAATAAGTCTTAGTTTTTGATTTGGTAGCCAAAAATGTACGCCCATCAGAATTTCAGAATGACGTAAAAGCTATCTGCCTGTTCTTTCCTTACAAATGTAAATAAAAAGTGTACAATTAAATAAAAATACATTAATAAAAAAAGTGCCCAAAAGTCTATGTATACCACTGTCTAGTGAATCTGAATCTGAGAAACAATCCCTAGGCTACATTCAGACCTATAGGACCAATAAGTCACCCCCTTTTAATAGTCTGTGCTCCTGTGAACATTTCAGTGATTTGTTTGGCTACAGTTTCTTTACAGTTCATCAAAACCGCACACAATCCAGATGAGCAGAGATGAGAAAAAACTGTATTTATATCCAAGTGTGACAAATGCAGAAATAAAAATGCCATTTCTTCTTGTAGATAAATGTGTTTTGTATTAGGATTGTATATTTTACTGGACTTCTGTATCCAATAGCATTATCTTGATCAAAGCTTGTCTTTGGGAAATAAGATGACATATATCTGTGACTCGGGCATAAATAGCCTAATCAATAAAAGGTTTAGTTATAAGTGAAGCTCAAATCTGATCCTACATTCAATGCCTAAAGCTGGCCATAGATGGAACGAATTTTGGCCATTTCAGCAGGGACTGGCCAAGATTCAATCCATCTATGAGCAGGCTGGTTGTACTGAAGTTGATTCATCGATCAACTTCATTACAGCCATCCTGTTGGATTTTTGCCATGTGATTAATGTTGGTGGATATAGCTGCTAGCAATAATTGTTATGTTCTGTCATCTGGGGATCGAGAAGTTTACCCATCAGCAGAACACAATAGCGCTGTGGGAGGCAATCAAACAATTTTCTTTTACTGCATCTATTGGAAAATCAAAACATCTATGGCTTGTCTTAGTCAAATGCTAACATGAGGAGTCAAATAGAAGCACTTGTTCAAAGATCACAGTGGCTATATAACTATAATAATACATAGCCATTTTATGTTTTCCAAGTCATAACAGAGATTGTGGGCCACCCCATTCCACCTAACTATAGATCAAATACCCCCAAAAGTGCAAAAGGTGGTGACCTAAATTCTACTAGCAGCATGGCTCTCCGTGACAAGACTAGAGAAACCACAAACTCATTCAAATCTCCTAGATACAGTTAAACTGAGCCAAACTCAATATACCTATGAACTTCTACTAACCAGGGACAGAAATGCTTACTCTCGAGAGGTTAGAGCTTGGACCTCGTGGAATGCTTGATACGAAAATTATACTAGGGGAATCTCTGCTTAGCCAGTATATTTTACATTGTTCAACTCTAATTGAATGTATTTTGCTATTTAGCTGTTGTTTTAAGTCTGTTGCCTGGGTGGAACAAATAAGCTACTACTTTGTTGTCACCATTTGTATGGACATTTGTATGGACACTTGTTTGTTTAAAACATTAATAAAAATGTATTGAATATTAATAATACATAGCCATTTTTTAATTCTTTATTTCAGATATTCCAAGAACTAAAGGCATGAAATTGGTCACAAGGTCAACTGATTGTTGATCACTTCTTAATAAAAGAAGCAAATAAACTAACACAACTTACTAATATTTCTTCATAAATAAAGTGATAGAGGAGCACCTTCCCAAGTTATTTTAGCAGATAGAAAAAAAAACCTCCAAACACAGACATGGTTATTAATTGTGTCATAACCCTATTGCGACCTCCATTAGGGGATATCGAACAATAGCATCGCATATCAGGAGTCAGAAAATGTTTTCATTGTTTTTGTTTTGCCATAAAATGACACAATTCACATTTACTGTACAAGCTTGAAGTTTGAATATAGAAGTGACTGACATCTTTTTTTGTGCTCAGTTGCAGCAGATTTAGCAACTACAAATTTGTCAAAGATGTAACTCTTGAAAAACGACAGTGTGCATAAAAACAACAACTTTAACCTTGAATGAAAGAAAGTGCTGAAGCATTCCTATAAATGAAAACAAGTCTGATATAGAAGAGGAAAGCAGCAATTACCTTTTTCCGGTGATTTTCTGGTACAAAAGCTTATAGAAGATATAAGATGACAGACACAGTGTTTTAGCAGCTACTTTGATCAGCCTTAAACATTCCAAAGATGCAGCTAAAATACATGGCTAGTGAGTCTTAAAAGACTCCTCTCATTACAGAAGTATGATGACAGCCACTGCTGAGCTCTGCTGCTGAAAATGCTAGGTGCCTGGCTGTCATGCGGACCCCCTTGTTTCAATACTTTAAATCAAACACCAAAAATTATGCATATAGAGACTGCTAATGTTTCCCCACCGCAAGGGCTAATTGCTTGTTTACCTCTGGGGTCATAGAAAATAAGATATACTTACAAGTACCCATCCAAGATCAGACACTACGAGGTGTCAGATATTACATTTTTTAGATCTTACAAATTTTTGTTAAATGCAACCTTTACCAAATTTAATTAGCGTTCAGTTTTGAAGTTGTAAATAAAGTCGGACAATTCACTATATTAGTATTATTATTATTATACAGGATTTATATAGCGCCAACAATTTACGCAGCGCTTTACAACTTGAGGGTAGACAGTAAAAATACAATACACTTAAATACAGTAGGAATCAGAGGGCCCTGCTCGTTAGATGGGCAAAAGTATTTGAACACCCCTCCAAATTATTGGATTCAGGTATTTTTAGTAAAGAGGACTGTAATATAAAAGCATATAAAGACATTTAAGACAATTGTGTGCCTACAGTCTTGCAACAGTTTGGGTAATGCCCTTTTTTGTTTGAGCACAACTGTGCCAATGTACAAAACCAAGTTCAATAGAGGAAATGGTTTTATGGGTTTGTTGTTAAGGAGTTGAAGTGGCCTTCACAGAACCCTGGCTGTGGACACCTTTAAGATGATTAGGAATGCCAATTTTGTGAGCCAGGAGTTCTACATCAGCACTTGACCAAACATATGCTCTTTTTGCTGAATAGGCAAAGATTCCCACAGGAAACAAACTTCTGCCTAAATAGAATAACATAATCTATCCACTAAGTACTCAAACAGCAATGAAAACTCTTTTAAAAAGTCTTAACCTGTGTCAGGCTTTTATTGAGCTTTCCCCTCATATCCTGTATAGTTAACAGGACAAAAAGTTGTTGAAATCTCCCCAATGTGAATAATATGGCAATAAATACCCGGCGAAAATATGACTAGATCACTTCTTTACCCAACTAAACAATGACTGGCATTGGATAAACCCTAGGCTACATTTAAATTAACTTTATAAGTGGGCATTTGACAGACATTTTTAGCATCTACCAAGCCCCTTCCCCCCAAGACACCAGGTAGGAATGGGTGTACTAAGCCACATTTCTACCTTTGATGGGCATTTTACTGCAGCATGATAATCTGAATGTCGATTGCAAAATTCAAAACATGCTGGCATTTAGATTGGTGACTTACCTTATAGAGCCTTTTGTGAACGATATACAGTAAGTCTTGGCCAAAATTCTGTTCTTCCGAACATGGGCTGTATGTAGAGTTGAGCGAACCCGAACTGTAAAGTTTGGGTTCGTACCGAACTTTGGGGTGTCCGTGACCCGTACCCGAACCCGGACATTTGAAAAAAAGTTTGGGTTCGAGTTCTGGGTTCGGGTATTTAATCACGCATGTTGAATAGCTGCAGGGCAGCCAATCAACAAGCATTTTACTGGTTTGCCCTTAGAAGCCATCACAGCCATGCCTACAAATGGCATGGCTGTGATTGGCCAGTGCATCATGTGACCCAGCCTCTTTATAAGCTGGAGTCACTTAGTGCTGCATGTCACATGCTCTCTGGGTAGTGTAGGGAGAGGATGCTGCCGGTGCTGTGAGGGACAGATTGCAGATAGATAGATAGGTAGGAATAACTACTACTACTGCTTTTAGGGACAGATTGCAGATCTAATAACATCTCATCCTGCATTACAGAACAATCTGACTGGACTAGGTAGAGTCTACTGCTTAGAGGGACAGATTATTGTTCTAAAATCATCTTCTAGTTCTATAGGGTCAGGTTCCTGCTGTTGCTGTAAGGGACAGATTATTGTTCTAAAATCATTTTGCAGCCCTCTAGCACTTTCCAGTACTCTTTTACAGTCATTTTTGTGCCGAAAAGTTCGGGTCCCCATTGAATTCAATGGGGTTTGGTGTTCGGGGTAAAGCTCGGTACCGAACCCAGACTTTTTTCCGAAGTTCGGCCGAACCCACCACTCTTCATCTATACTTAGTCATCACTTCAACGAAAGTACTCTGATGAACTATTGATACAGGCTATTACACTTTGGGCCAGGGACATTTGTGTTCTAAGTCTCCCAACCTCTTGTTTTCCACATCAATTTTTGCGCTTTAATGAACTGTTTATTGGACTATTTGCACAGTTTTTAGATACAGAGTTACCTTTGAGTGTGTTTTTCTGCTCCATATTTGTCTGCACTTTATAAGCACCATATGTGTTGTGTTTCAATTTTCTTAATTTGCACACTTTTTGCACTTTAACATTTGTATATCTTGTCATTGTATTTTGAACAATAGAGCTGTTTTTTACCAACGTTAACAAGTAAGATTTCTTAACATTCTAATTAGGTGTAGCATCATACCATCTGTTTAAATTATTTGTTAGCGACAAGTTTGGTGGTAGTGTGGCAGCTTACCCCTCTTGTCTAGCCTAGCGTGGTATTCCCCCTATTATTATTTATGTGCTTATAACCTTAAATAACAGCTTTGACTTTAACATAAATGTGAAGATAGAAAACATAGGTATACCTATATAATATTAGCTCAAGTACATTAAGTTTTTTTTTAGTTCTGAACTGCTTTTTCAATTTCTTCATAGCTCCTGAGGGCAAGTATTGCCATGCATACTAAGTAATGCATAAGTGTAACAATTACAGGTATTTGTTATCTCTCAAAGAGAACACAATCAGGGGAATTCATAAAGAGTGTCTAAGAAACTCTTTAGAACTATGAAGTGCCTCCTCATGAAAATGACAGTGCAGTAGACAAATTAATGTACCTGTTGTAAACAGATATGTGAATCTACGGCACGTATCAAATGTGGAAGCACACTAAGACTGAATTGCCCACACAGACATCTTCAGTGCAGCTCAACTTCCTCCTGCCAATCCACCTGTAACACAGACAGTGCAACACAGAATTTTTTTAGAAAGCTAACTGGGATTCACAGACACTAGTTCCCCATCAGGTCCTCTCCCCTTGTGATTAACAGCAAGCAGTGGGCAGATCCACAGTCAACAGATAGTCTGCTATAGGCAAGAGAACCCACCCACTGCCTACCATTTATCACAAGGAAAGAGTGGACTTGATGGGCAACTAGTGTCTCAACTTCCCCATCAGGTGTTGTTCACTGTCACCGGTTACTTGAATTATGTCAGCCCTGAAGCTACCTCATCCTTCACAACCAATGACAAATGAGGAGGGGAGAAGGTAGCAGTGGAAAATTACAGAGCCAGGCATTCTGTCTGACAATGTAAGCCAACTTAGAGTTGGTCTTAAAGCATTTGCAAAGGAAAATGTTTTATTTTTTATAAAATAACAAATATATTATACCTACCTGTTCTATGCAATAGTTTTGCAAAGAGCAGCCCAATCCCGCTCTTCTTGGGTCCCCTCCCCCTTGCCAAGGGACCCCATAGCAAGCTGCTTGCTATGGGGGCACTCATGCGTGCTCGCCTCTGAACTGGCTCTCTGGGTCCATAAGACACAAAGAGCACAGCTTGGCTCCACCCTCTGCTCCCACGCCCTGCTCCCACCTTACTGGTTGTGATTGACAGCAGTGAGAGCCAATGGCTCCTGCTGCTGCATCTCAGCCATGAGTAGCTAGAAACCCAGAAGTGCCTCAGTTCTGGTGTACATTTTTTTTTCTTTTTTTATTGGTTGAACTAGATAGACTTGTGTCTTTTTTCAACCTGACTAACTATGTAACTATATGTAGTTATGAGATCAGGCTTAGGTAGGTATTAAGGTTGGCTGAGGGGGGAGCTGCACACTGAAGGTGTGTTACCTTCATACATAGAATGCATGAAGGCAAAAAAAATGGAAGCCTTTACAACCATGTTAATTGGCATCAGTTCGGTTATCTATGAAAATTTTATACATACTATTGTAAAAGTGTCACTATTTAGAAAAAGTTTCAGTAAAACTAACAAAACTGGTGGCAGGGATATTTGAGCTTGACACAGGCAATTTTGAAGGGCCATACCACAGGAAAACCTTTTTTGAATTTCCCTGATAACACATTCATCTTCCATTCTTTCAAGAATTTAGGGGAGATTAAGGGGGGATATGATCAACATTTACAAATACATAAGTGGTCCATATAGTGAACTTGGTATTGAGTTATTTACTTTAAGGTCATCACAAAGGACAAGGGAGCACTCTTTATGTCTAGAGGAAAAAAGATTTCATCTCCAAATACGGAAAAGTTTCTTCACAGTTAGAGCTGTGAAAATGTGGAATAGGCTCCCTCCAGAGGTGGTTTTGGCCAGCACGGTAGATTGCTTTAAAAATGCCCTGGTTTCTTTCCTTTATGTAAATAATATAACTGGGTACTAACATTTTTAGGTAAAGTTGATCCAGGGAGAATCCAATTGTCTCTCAGGAAGGAATTTTTTCAACCGCTATAGCAAATTAGATCATGCTTTGTTGGGTTTTTTGCCTTCCTCTGGATCAACTGTGGGTGAAGGATTGTATATGGGATTGTATGGTTATATATAATTTTTGAACTAGATGGACTTGTGTCTTTTTTCAACCTGACTAACTATGTAACTATGTAACTATGAGAACTCCACCACCAAAGCTGTGGATCATTCCAGCTCAGCATCTACATCAAGGCCAAAGATTATCACCCAGGGGATTGTGTTCTGATACTTCAGCATTAACTTTTATGCACTTAACTGTATATTTTCATCAAACACAGATCTGCTCCCTTTTGCTGCTGCTCATCTTGAGATCTACCAGAGCAAGGGCCAGTGTTGGTGAACAAGTGCATTCATCATGTATTTGAGATCAGTTTGAGATGTTTCTAAGATCATACAGAGTTCATTGACAGGTACATTTAACCTGCATCTGACCTGCATTGCACCAATAGAACCAAGTTCTATTAGCCTGGTTTTGCATTCCATTGGTTTGACTGGGGATAGAAGTAGCTCCAACATGAACAAAAGCATGTCAACAGAGTTCCTATTTTTTTTTTTTACACTCACGCAGCTAAATTCCCCTCCCACCCTGTGATCAGCCAGTGTTAAAATTCAGTCTCCCACTACAGTAGTCCTCCAGCTGCCACTGACATTGAACCTGTAATACAATTACCATTATACAAATAGTGATGATAGCAGGAAATACTTCCTACTGTGTGCAGTATACTCAGATGTTATCATTCTCCCAGAAATCTCTTCTTGGGCAAACCATTTTTTAAAAGTAACCTTTTATGTAAGTAATTTATTAATGCAGACTTGTAAAGTTTTCAGGTCCACATTAACTTTATTCCTTGAGAATGGATTCAAATGTTTTGCTTTTACTCCCACAAGACAGAATTTTCAGGAAAATAAACATCCCCTTGTACTTTACAATGCTCACTTATATCCTGCTAACATCAGAGATGCGTGGTAAGCCATTTCACACACTGCTTTTAACTGAGCCATTCACACTTCTTCCAGAAAATCTACCAGTCGCTGCTTTGACAATGTGCTAGAACAACAGTTTGTTCAGTTATCATAAAACATTACTGGACTGTCAAACAACATTACAACAAGGAAGACGATAGACTGTGAAATGTAGTTTTGGATTACCGTGGATGCAGACTCTAACTGAATGCCATTAAAGTGGACCTTTCATTAAAAAAAAAACTTTTCTGGGAGGCAGCAGTGAAGCACTTTGACTTCACCCGTGTCAAAATCTGGGACCAAGATAGGTTTGTTTTTCAAAGCTATTTTTTCCACATGGATTTTTAGCTATACTGCTGAGTTTTCAATTTTATGCTAGGCCTGTTTAATAAAGTTTGCTGTGACAACGATGACCTGCATTTAGATTACATTGCTTTGTTATTTGTGTCATGGGTTTAGGGCCAGTTTGCTCCAAATAGCATGTGCCTCCTGGTGTGCGTTGTGCAAATGTGCTGCATTGTTATAGCACATTGCATTGTGAATACATGTTTTCACTTCTTTGGAGTGATCATATGATCACACAGCTCCATCTCTTGTGTGTCATTAAAGAAGCCCTTCACTGACACACAAGAGCTGGAGCTGTGCTGCAGCTGGTGAAAGGAACTCTTCCTCCCATCAAAAATGGTTAGCACACTGGAAGCTGGTGGGTGATTTTATGTGAACACTTTAAAGAAGGGAAAAAAGGGTATGTGCACTGATTTATTGCAAACAATATGCAGCATGTTTATCAGCAGTGGGGAGGCAAGGCTTTAAACTTTGTTTATTTTAGCCTTTACTTTTATCTTAACAACAAAAAAAAAAAAAAAACGTAATCAAACTCTATGGTGTGCGGTGTAATGCGTTGTCTTGTGCTTCATTGCATGATGTGAAATGGGACAATTGCTATCTCACCTCCTGTGAACAAGCCCTACGAGCAGCAACTGGAATCTACCAAATGCAGATGCATCCCACCCCTGTGAAAAAAAATGGTCTAAATTGATGTACACAGGCTATTTATTTGTAGTTTTTCTTTTTGAAAGAACAAAATGTTGTTTGTGGGTTACTATTATATACTGTAGTTTTTTTTTTTAAATAAAAGACTCTATTTTACTAAAAAAAATAAAGCTTTATCTGACAGCCTGATGGCGACTATGGAATCTGCCTACTGCCACCCACTGTCATTTACAAGTAAAGTGGACCTGATGGGGAATTAGGTCTCTCAGTATCACCTATCAGACTTTGCCCACTGGCAATGTTCAACCCCCTGTGTCTTAGCAACCAATGCCAGTTGGGGGGGGGGGGGGGACATGTAAATGTGCCCTTCCCTTTACTTTACACAGTGACAGCACTCTGAGCACTTTGGCTTTTTTTCTGTAAGCTAACCTAGAGGCAGTAATAATTATCCCCAGTTTCCTTATCTACAAACTGGCAGTAAATCCTTTTTAATTTGTTGCACCCATAGCAACAAAGTGTGAAAGTGGCACATATAAGAACTACCTGAATCTATTACATGGATCAGAACTGTTAATTAACTTGCCTGCATGACTTTCTAATGTGCCAATAGTGTCAGAAAAGTGTCACAAATGTTTTATTAACTATAAAGATACTATGATCTCTATTGAAACTACCACCTGCTTAAATCTCAGCCTTAACAAGCACTGGCATATGTTGTAAATCCATAGGACACCTTGCTTATATAAATCACTCCAAGCCCAAGTGAAGCTTCCATAGTATTCCCTTTTTTCTGGCACTTTTGCCTCTAAGTATTGAAGTTTTCTGAATCCCTGAGTGTCAGCTACTTGCTCCATCAGTTTAATCCTTGACTCATCTTTTGACTGCAGTTAAGCTCCTGCCTTTGTACCTTGCCTGATAATTGTTCTAACAAGTTGGCCTGTTTCCTTATTCTGCACCTCATTTTGTCTAATTGTGTATGACTTTACCTAATGACCTTGCCATTCAGCTTAACTGCCAACACCTACTGTTCTTCACCAGTGGGTACATTTAAAATGCACAGCATTGGAGTGCTATGCATAAAATCCATTCTCACCTGCAGGAGTTTTATAGTTACAGTAGGGGGTCACCTCCCACGCCCCATGTTTCCTTGCTATGACATCTGCAACCACTATAATTTCAAATCATTGGTCAACTTTTCCATATAAGAATTTTCTGTACCAATTACATATCACATGAATTCTAATGAGAAAAAATAATATGGGATAACTGCAATGCCTTGAAAAAGTATTCACATCCCTCGAAACTTTCCATGTAAATGTATTTTATTGAGATTTTATGTGATAGACCAACACAAAGTGGCACATAATTGCAAAGTGGAGGGAAAATAATAAATGATTTTCAAAATTTTTTGCAAATAAATATCTGAAAAGTGTGGCATGCATTTGTATTCAGCCCCCTTTACTCTGATACCCCTAACTTAAATCTAGTGGAACCAATTACCTTCAGAAGTCACCTAATTAGTAAATAGAGTCCACCTGTGTGTAATTTAATCTCAGTATAAATACAGCTGTTCTGTGAAGCCATCTGAGGTTTGTTAGAGAACCTTAGTGAACAAACAGCATCATGAAGGCCAAGGAACATACCAGACAAGTCAGGGATAAAGTTGTGGAAATGTTTATAGCAGGGTTAGGTTATAAAAAAAATCCCACTCTTTGAACATTTTACGGAGCACTGTTCAATCCATCAACCGAAAATGGAGAGAGTATTGCACAACTGCAAAATTAACAAGGCATGACCGTCCACCTAAACTGACAGGCTGGGCAAGGAGAACATCAGAGAAGCAGCCAAGAGGCCCATGGTAACTCTGGAGGAGCTGCAGACATCCACAGCTCAGGTGGGAAAATCTGTCAAATTGACAACTTTTAGTAGTTCACTCCACAAATCTGGCCTTTATGGAAGAGTGGCAAGAAGAAAGTGATTGTTGAAATAAAGCCATAAGAAGTCCTGTTTGCAGTTTGTGAGAAGCCATGTGGAGGACACAGAAAACATGTGGAAGAAGGGGCTCTGGTCGGATGACACGAAAATAGAACTTTTTGGCCAAAAAGCAAAATGCTATGTGTGGCGGAAAACTAACACTGCACATCACCCTGCTCACACCATCCCCACCATGAAACATGGTGGTGGCTTTATCATGTTGTGGGGATGCTTTTCTTCAGAGACAGGGAAGACAGGGAAGCTGATCAGAGTTGATGAAATTCAAGAAAGGCAGCACATCCAGCATTTCCAAAGCTTTATTCAGGTCACCACAGTGGCACTACAGATACCAGCATGTAATCACGTACGTAGACGTGTTTCACACATCCCTCGTGTGCTTAATCACTACCTGGGTAGTATCTGTAGTGCCACTGTGGTGACCTGAATAAAGCTTTGGAAACGTTGGATGTGCTGTCTTTCTTCAATTTCTTCACTGGTGCGGAGATGAGCCATGGCAGACACTCCAAGGTCAGTCCAGTGTGTGAGCCAGTAACACCTAGAGCAGCGGGTTCTCTTTTTTTTAGTCAGAGTTGATGGGAAGATGGATGGAGCCAAATACAAGGCAATCTTATAAGAAAACCTGTTAGAGTCTACAAAAAACTTGAGACTGTGGTGGAGCTTCTCCTTCCAGCAGAACAACGACCCTAAACATACAGCCAGAGCTACAATTGAATTGTTTAGATCAAGGTATATTCATGTGATAGAATGGCCCAGCCAAAGACCTAAATCCAATTGAGAATCTGTAGTAAGACTTAAAAATTGCTGTTCACAGACGCTCTCCATCCTATCTGACAGAGCTTGAGCTATTTTGCAAAGAAGAATGGGCAAAAATGTCCTGTGCAAAGCTGGTAGAGACATCCCCAAAAAGACTTGCAGCTGTAATTGCAGCGAAAGGTGGTTCTACAAAGTATTGACTCAGGGGGGCTGAATACAAATGCATGCCACACTTTTCACATATTTATTTGTAAAAAATGTAAAAATAAAATTATAGTTTTACCTCCATTTCACAATTATGTGCCACTTTGTGTTGGTCTATCACATAAAATCCCAATAAAATACGTTTACGTTTTTGGTTGCAACATGACAAAATGTGCAAAATTTCAAAGGGTATGAATACTTTTTCAAGGCACTGTAAGTGCATCTAAACTCATCTATTAAGGTATAACTTCCAAATATTCTCTAAGGACTGAACCACTTCAAGACCGCCCGCCGTCATATGACAGCGGCAGTTTGAAGTGGAATACCGTTGCTATGGTAGGAGATAGCTACCATAACCCAGGTATATTTTTTTCAGCAGGCGATTCTGCACAGGATAAAAGTGGTCTCCTTGGCGGATTCGCAGTGAGATCCCTTTTATCAGCGGCGGGAGAGGTGCCCCCCCCCCGCCGGTTTCCGGTCATCTCCGCCGCTTACCAGACCCGCCGGCAGCAGGGGAGATGATCGGGTCTGTCCCCCCCAGTGTCCATGAGCCGAGTGAGTGCCTGAAGCCGTTCACCCGGCTCCATAACATGGCAGGGTGGAAATGACGTCACAAGTCAATTTCGCCCAATGGTCTTAAAGGGCCCATTTTTTTTTTTGCAATGTCATTTTTTTCAAATAATTTTTTTTTTTTTTTTTTTGCATTTTACTGTAAATATGAGATCTGAGGTCTTTTTGACCCCAGATCTCATATTTAGGAGGTCTTGGCATGCTTTTTTCTATTACATTTCTTGTAATAGGACTAAAAGTGATCAAAATGTTTTAAAAAAAAAGAACAGTGTAAAAATAAAAACTAAAAAGTAAAATAAATAATTAAAAAAAAAATTTAAAGCGCCCCGTCACCGCGAGCTCGCGCGCAGAAGCAAACGCATACGTAAGTCAATCCCACATATGAAAACGGTGTGTAAACCACACATGTGAGGTATCGCCGTGATCATTACAGTGAGAGCAGTAATTCTAGCACTAGATCTCCTCTGTAATTCAAAACTGCTAACCTGTAGAATTTTTTAAACATCGCCAAAGAAGATTTTTATGTTTGTCACCATTCCGCAAGCGGACGCAATTTTGAAGCATAACATGTTGGGTATCATTTTACTCGGCATAGCATTATCTTCCACAATATGGAAAAAATGGCCTAACTTTACTGTTTTATTATTTTTAACTCATAAAACTGAATTAAAAAAAAAAAATCGCTTGTAAGACCGCTGCGCAAATACGGTGTGACATAAAGTTTTGCAACAGCCGCCATTTTATTCTCTAGGGTGTTAGAAAATATATATATATATATATATATATATATATATATATATATATATATATATAATGTTTGGGGGTTCTAAGTAATTTTATAGCAAAAAAAAAATGGTTTTAACTTGCAAACACCGAACGCCAAAAAGAGGCATGGTCCTAAAGTGGTTAAATCACATCTGAAACTTTAATGAAAAATGGAATATGCTGCAATACATTAATGCTGCTGTATAATTCTTTCCTTATATATACACGGCTTGTTTTCATCTTTTTCTGGTTTTGGAAGATTGCCTAAAGAACCACAGTAACTTTTTGTTTGAAATTAAAATTGTAAAATTCCTTTGAGGCAGCATTCTTCAATTCAATAAAAATGTTATTGACCTTTTCTTTAATATGTGTTTCTCCACTTTTTATATATATATATATATATTTTGATTGCCTGCTGTCTACCAGTGAAGCAACATGTCTTATCCTCCAGGGCAAGACATTCAAATATACTGTATGTCATTCTCTACTATTACAGAGAATTGTATATTTATTATATGACAGTTAAATTCATTATACATTAATGTTGCATTGTATTAAACAGGAAACTAAGTCAGTAAACAAATTAATCAAAGCTGTCATAATAACATCATGCAATTACCTGTTAATAGGTTTATATCTATATAATAGCTTTCAGACAGTGATTTAATTTTTTCACATATTTCTTAATGTATGAGGTCGACTGTCTCTGAATAGGTTATTGGAGACTTCATTTCTAACCACTAACCACCATATACTAAAAAAAGAGTTTTATTTATTTATCCAATCCTAGTTTGTGAATACAGTATTGGCACAGTTTTAGCTATTTAATTACACTGCTGCTTGCACTACTGCTGCCTTCCTGAATTAAGTTTCAGACAGGAGATGGATGGTTCTACCTTCTTTTTAAGACAGTATTCTGGCTATACTTAGAGCACATTTCATTTAGGGAGGGGGGTAGGGTCTACCGGGAGAATGAACAAATGTGAATATCCAACTGCTGCCTGAAATCTACAACTAGGGTTAAGGCTTCCACAACACAACGCATTACCTGCTGACATTTTATATGTGCACTGAGCTATGTACTGGCCTTCACAGTGTTGGAAAACTTTCACTAACATTAGAGAGCTAAATATTTTACACACAGCTACCTCCTTTGACTCCACTCAAAACGCAATAAGTTCCTTTGGGTGGATATGAACATTAAGGATGACTATTCTAAGAAAAAGCCCAGTATGCCCTTTTTCCACCCTCTGTAAATTTAAAAATAGATGTACACATATTTGGAGCTCATCTTGTCTCACTTTCTTCTTCTCAGGTCTGCCAGGCCAACACTGTTTACATACTCTTTGTTGCTGCTGATCCAAGCACTCTTGTGTATGCATAGATACCTACCATAAGATTAAAAGCTCTGCCTGACTGCCTCACTGCTCAGTGCACTTAGCATGATGGGGCAAACCTAAGTTTATACAAATACTGACTTTCAGAAAGTCTTATTTTACGAAAATCTTTTGATTGGTGGACGGGGTTGATTAGAAAACATAGTCTTTGTGGGAAGAGAAAGTATAGTGGCACTTCATATTATCGAGCACCTCATCCCAAATTCTTTTGATGATATAGCGTGTTGGAGTAGTACTCTAAGGTCTTGACCCCGTTCGTAAGGGGATTTATGAGCCGCCAAATCTGCTACGAGCACCTGTACTCAGGTGTAGACGGTCCGGAGGCTGGGCTTAACCTTAACACCCCGTATGCCTCAGGTTCCCGTTTCCTCCCCGTCCCCATCCCTCCCTACCCGTTCCTCTCTCCCCCTCTTCCCATTGCCTTATCCCGTTCATCTTCAAAACATAGTCTTTATTTTCTATGACTTCGATAGTTGCCTCCCCTGCGGATAGAGATGTGATTACCATAAGGGCACTTGCATAGGGCACCACGAGGGGCAGCACCAAGCCACAATATTTATACATTATGGTAATGTGTTTCTCTTTGTTGATTAATTTTGGTTTCAAAGGCTTTTTATGATTTAGAAGACATAAAACCATCTCTCCATTTTCTTTTTTGGCGGTTTGTAAAGTTAAAAATAACCTCTGTATAGAAAGAAGGCAGCCTTCTGACTCCAATAGCAAACAATCAACACAAAAGTGGTGGGTGTTTGTAGGTATCACGCTGCCTTAAGCACACCATCATTCAGGTGTGCCTGAGCACATGATAACTTCTACACGTGGTCCTACCTGGCGGGGGGGGGGGGTCTATTAATAACTCAACTTTCAATCTTTTAAAATAGTTATTAAAATGTTTTACTATTTATTCAGAAGGCATAGTTATAATAAAGGTAGCCTGTACTAAGGAAGTATGTAGATTGCCATTGTTGACCTTTCCTTCAAAAAATGCAAGTTCTCTAGTTATGCTGATCCAGTGGCTTCAGTAGTTTGAGCCAAAAATCTGTAATAAGCATGTAGATCAGGAGTCACAGCTTTACTCTGGCATTAATCTTCTTATTTTGGTTCAGAGTTTCAGAAAGTATTGAACACTGCAGGTTCACTGCTGCCTATCACATACAAAACGCCTTATGCAAACAAAATGTCAGTCCTAAGAAACTTCTCACAGCAACCAATCAGATTCAGGCATGCCATAGATGTTAGAATGTGATTGGTAATGCAGAAATCAGAGGAATTCCACAGGCTCTAGGTAAAGCGTTACCTCTTTCTAATGGTACTAGATGATCTGTGAAAATCTGCATATAGAAGAAAGTTAAATTAAAGAAGAATCATGGTCAAAATGAAGAAATCAATGTTATGCACCTATACAGTCTGTTAAACATTTCTCTGATTGCTTTGCAAAAAGCAGTAAGGATGTTGAGATCTCTACCTTGTCTCCTGCTCTCATGTTCACTTCCTTTAGTGAGGTGACAACTTTACTTCCTGGGTTTTGAATTGTCTGTGTTGAACAGAACACATATTGTCCCCATTTGCGTCTATCACTCTCTGCAGAAATGTCCTGACATCACTGGGGGGGCTCCTATATCCATGGAAATCTCAGCAATTCATTCTACACAGAAGTCCCATTGAGGCTCCGCCCATGTTCGGCCCGTAAAGCTCCGTCCCCTCCCACCTATGTCTCGCGTTTGCCCGCCCACTGTTCTGTCTAAACAGCCAGCTCCTTGGATTTTGTTCTGCCAGTTTACAAATTACCAGAGGAGAGCAGGCAGGGAGAAGCACACAGATTAATAGACAGATCTGTGCGCAAAGTAACCTGTAATGACTTATACTGTCTTACATAGCACACACCCAGCTATTGATTGGCAGATGGGTGCGTGTTATGTAAAATAGGCTGAGCATCATAGAAGACAGGAGGATTGGGGGAATAGACAAGCCACTTCAATGACATGGAAATTACATCTGAGCTCTGCTCTGCTGAACTCCTCCCATCATCACTTGTAGTGTATAGCAAAGAATAAATGAATGGGAAATTACAGACCACAATTCCAGCTACATGGTAGGAAAAGAATCATTTCAGTATTATGTTTATTACCATGTGTAACTTTCAGGTATTTATATGAGGATTTACTAAAATATGTATGTTGCCTCTAGTTGTACTTTAAGGTGAACTGCATGAACTTTATAGTTTTAGTACAGCTGCAGCTCTGATGACAGCATTTGCTTACTGGCTGGCTAAAGGCATAGAGGATTTTCACTTAATAATTTGAACATTCACTTCAATTATCCATTCACATAAAAAGTAGATTCCTGTTTATTTTCATTTGCACATGGCTGGGTATTCAAAGTGAACACAACTACACTTTATTAAGTGAATATTTTCAACTAATTTAGTAAATCAGCCTCATTGTGTTCACCTGTTATCTTGAATTTCTCGTTCACTGGGTTGCCATACTATGCTTAGCACAGGGAGCCATATAACCTAAGGCTATTCCCGTTAGCAAATATTATCTATAGCAAGATCTTTACAACTATAATTATGCTACATAATTTACACATTTTAGCTTTCACAAAGTGACAACTAAGATCTAAAAAATGTTTCCTAGTTGTCATTATGAATCACCAGTGTCATTAATTTTGCAGTACAGGATTTATTTATTCAAATGAAATCTAACTTGGATCCAACTTCAGAAACTTGTACTCTATATCTGGCATTCCATTGCAATTAAATGGAAATACATCCTTCTGTCTGGATTATTCATTTATTTGTTTATTTGCTGCTCCTGTTATCCAGATGAACCCCCATAAAACCAGCTCTCTTTTATATTCTATTTTGTCTATTTCATTTTTCTGTGTGTATGTATTGCATGGTTTAGGGCTACTACATATAATGCTATATAAAGTACAGTGGTTTTATAGAACATCCATTCATTCACTCAGAAAGACGACAAGGCTACTGAATAAGTAATGTGCTTTGGTAGCAATGGAATATAATTTCCCAATAATACCCATAGAACGTACGGTTTTATGCAAATACTCAGTTATCGGTGTAATCAATCTAAAAATTATAGCTCTAAAGAGAAAGTTAGCTAGAACTTTTTCACGTATGCTTCAGAGCTGCATACTCTGCTTTAGCAGCTCACGGTGTTTGTTCTCATCGGTGATATTAAATTCCCAACACCATACACAGGATATTAAATTCTCTTCACCTTCACTGTTTTTTCCATTTATTTTTCTATAATTCCATAAGCCAGCCCACTGACAGCTAGTGCTATAAATCTCTTAGATAATGAAGTCATTACCTCTTGCAGGATTCTCTTCATTTTGAGCAGTAATGTCTTTACAGATGTACAGTCTTGCATCATCAATCTGAAAGGCAATGATTCCAAGCCGTTGATGTCTTCCTGTGCAAAGGGCCATTCCACAGATGGGCTGGTGGGCACTTGGCAGACACGAGGGCACTTAGTATCCTCTTGATCGCTTTCTCTTGGCAAATGTAGATAGAGATTTCTAGAAAAGAAAATTGTTATATTTTATTTTGCGATATCTATCAACTTATATTAATGTACAGTACATAATTCTTAAAACAATTTAATAAATATTACATTCATGCTTATAAGATAAAAATCACAGTATTTTCAGTTATTTTAAAACATGTTTATTGTTCAATGATGCTGCTTATTTATTTATTTTTTTTACATTTTGGCTTATGCATCAATTATCCATATTTCCCTGCCCAACAGTGCAACAATGTTCTCTGCCTTTTTAATCCAGGAGTTTGATACAAGTAAATTACAAAATCTGATTACGTTGATCACCTTTTCCATCACTTGGAGCATGGCAAACAAAACAGCTAAATCAATAGTTTTACTCAGTTAGAAGGTTAGTTGAGGAAAAAAGCCAGATATCCCATCATTTTTGCACAGCTCCAAGTAATCAAGTTAGTACAACTAGCCAAGTTAGTAAAATTAGTGTTTTACTTGCAAATAATTTTAGGGCTATGAACGTTCTCACTAAAAACAGAACTCTTGGAAAAAACTGCCTTACAGTCTCAGTTCTTATTTGGCTATTATAAGCCAAAAGTACAAACTTTAGGATGTAGCCCCAAAAAATAGAATCCTATTTGAAAACACTTTATAGATTGAGTTCACCTTTTACAGCCCCTTTGCAGACAAGGCCCCAGTAGGTTACAATACACTGTGCCATTTTTAAACAGCATGCAAATGTCATACTTAAAAGCATTTTCTTGCATCCATGAAACCTGACAATACTCCCAATGTTTACATTCCCATGTCCTGGCTTATTTCTGGGACACAGTAGCCATTGGGTGCCTGTCCTCAAAATTGCAGGGGTGTGTGTGCTTTCTAATTCTAAAGCTGCACGTATTCAGTGCGCTCTCTCCCATAGCAGCAAAGACTCTCCACTCACAATCCCACCACGATTTTCACACTGCTATAGCTCCTTTACATCTCATACCCTGGACTATAACAATACGGTCACCAAACTTTCTTCTTTGAAGGCAACTAAAGAGATCCTCACTTTAGTTATCCTCAAAGAAGAAGGCTGCATAGGCATTTTTTGTAGCCCGTGTCCAGGACATAGGACAGGATAGGAAATTAAATTTGAAGTATTTTGTTTAGGCTTCATGGCTGAGAGAAAAGCCAAATTACAGTGCATTGAGGTGAGTTGGTCAAAAACTGAATGATGCATTTAAGTGTAGAGCAGTGCATTAGAATGTGCTGCAATATACAGTATCTCACAAAAGTGAGTAAACCCCTCACATTTTTGTAAATATTTTATTATATCTTTTCAAGTGACAACATTGCAGAAATTACACTTTTGCTATGTAAAGTGGTGAGTGTACAGCTTGTATAACAGTGTAAATTTGCTGTCCCTACAAAATAACTCAACACATATCCATTAATGTCTAAACTTCTGGCAACAAAAGTGAGTACACCCCTAAGTGAAAATGTCCAAATTGGGCTTAAAGTGTCAATATTGTGTGGTCACCATTATTTTCTAGCACTGCCTTAACCCTCTTGGGCATGGAGTTTACCTCCATTTGGGGATGCCCCACAGATGGTCAATAGAGTTTAGATCTGGAGACATGCTTGGCCAGTCCATCACCTTTACTCTCAGCTTCTTTAGCAAGGCAGTGGTCATGTTTGAGGTGTGTTTGGGGTCATTATGTTGGAATACTGCCCTGCGTCCCAGTCTCTGAAGGGAGGTGATCATGCTCTGCTTCAGTATGTCCCAGTACATGCTGGCATTCATGGTTCCCTCAATGAACTGTAGCTTCCCAGTGCTGGCAGCACTCATGCAGCCCCAGACCTTGACACTCCCACCACCATGCTTGACTGTAGGCAAGACACACTTGATTTTGTACTCCTAACCTGGTTGTCGCCACACACGCTTAACACCATCTGAACCTAGTAAGTTTATCTTGGTTTCATCAGACCACAGGACCTGGTTCCAGTAATCCATGTCCTTATCTGATTGTCTTCAGCAAACTGCAGGCTTTCTTGTGCATCTTTAGAAGAGGCTTCCTTCTGTGAAGACAGCCATGCAGACCAATTTGATGCAGTGTGCGGCGTATGGTCTGAGCACTGACTGGCTGACCCCCCACCCCTTCAACCCCTGCAGCAATGCTGGCAGCACTCATACCTCTATTTCCCAAAGACAACCTCTGGATATGACGCTAAGCACGTGCACTCAACTTCTTTGGTCAACCATGGTAATGCCTGTTTTGAGTGGAACCTGTCCTGTTAAACCGCTGTATGGTTTTGGCCACCATGCTGCAGGTCAGTTTCAGGATCTTGGCAATCTCCTTATAGCCTAAGCCATCTTTATGTAGAGCAACAATTCTTTATTTGAGATCCTCAGATAGTTCTATGCCATGAGGTGCCATGTTGAACTTCCAGTGACCAGTATGAGAGAGTGAGAGCGATAACACCAAATGTAACACACCTGCTCCCCATTCACACCTGAAACCTTGTAACACTAACGAGTCATATGACACTGGGGAGGAAAAATGGCTAATTGGGCGCAATTTGGACATTTCACTTAGGGGTGTACTCACTTTTGTTGCCAGCGGTTTAGACAGTAATGGCTGTGTTTTGAATTATTTTGAGGAGAAAGCAAACTTGCACTGTTATACAAGCTATACACTCGCTACTTCACATTGTAGCAAAGTGTCATTTCAGTGTTGTCACATGAAAATATATAATAAAATATTTACAAAAATGTGAGGGGTGTACTCACTTTTATGATATACTGTACATTTAGGGGTGAAAAAAAGTTTTTGGTATTCTGCTGTATGAAACAAGAAAGATGAACATCAACAAAATATTTTAAAAAAGCATGTTAATGCACATGCAACACGTGTTGCATATCCAGCCTATTTATCAGAAATTAGTTGATAGGTGGGAATAGTGGCAGCATTATCCACTGGGCACTATTCATCTGATGAATATGAAAACAATGTCTAGATTATTGCTAGAAGACAGAAGAACCGCATTCTAGTCTGTATCATGACAATCTAGAATTTATGGTTGCCACTCAGGTTTTTTTTTTTTTTTATCCTGTTGGGCAACCTTGACCAGAATAAGTGCATTGTATATAGCTAAATTCATCCCCTCAAACAATGATGCTTAAGTATCCCTATAATGGAATTATGAGGAACTTCCTCATAGATTGTAAGCTCTAACGAGCAGGGCCCTCTGATTCCTCCTGTATTGAAGTGTATTGTAATTGTACTGTCTGCCCTAATGTTGTAAAGCCCTGCGTAAATTGTTGGCGCTATATAAATCCTGTATAATAATAATAATAGTAATAATAATGGAATGCACAGAGAAGGGAGAGGAACACAAGATACCTCAAAAAGTGCATTCAAAGCAGCTTACACTTTATATTTAGACTGTGTTACATTAAGGGCCAGATGTTGCCCCAAATGAATATGAGGTCAATTCAAGAGTTAAATAATGGCTAATCCTAGGCGGTAAAATACTGCATGCGGTAACAATTGTGCAAGGGTTCAATTCACTAAGAATTTGTAGTTAAATACCGCATGCAGCATTTGTTTGATTTAGCAGTAATTACCGAAGTAGTTAATACGGTAATTTACCGCATTGAGCTGGTTGCTAAGCAGTGATCTGGAAAGCTGGCCACCACGTCCTTAACAACCGATGACTCATCAGCTGTCAGCGAGTTTTCCCTGATTGTAAGAAAAAGCCAGCAATTAAAAATTATTAAAAAAAAAACAGTGCGGGGTCCCCCCCCCCAGTCCATACCAGCTCCTTTGGGTCTGGTATGGATTTTAAGGAGAACCTCATGCCAAAATTTAACCCCCCCCCCCAAAATCCATAACAGACCCTTATCCAAGCATACAGCCTGGCAGGTCAGGAAAGGGGAGAAAACCAAGCACCCCCTCTCCTCCTAAACCATACCAGGCCACATGCCCTCAACATCGGGGGTGGGTGCTTTGGGGTGGGGGGCTCTGCTTCCCCAAAGAACTTTGTCCCCATGCTGATGGGGATAAGGGCCTCCTTCCAGCTACCCTGGGCTGTGGTTGTCTGGATCTGCGAGGAGGGGGCTTATCAGAATCTGGAAGACCCCTTTAACAAGGGGACTCCCAGATCCTGGGCCTCCATGTAAATGAGTACATTGTACCCCCTACCCATTCACCAAAAAAAAGAAGTGTAGTGTAGCAAAACACAAGACAAGTCCTTTATTAAAAATCGTGCCTTCTTCCTCCGGTGTTTCTTCTCCCTCCGGTGTTTCTTCTCTCTCTCCCATGGGGGGGAACCCACGCCATTTTTTTAATCATAATTTTTAATTTAACAACCGATGACAGCTGATGAGTCATCGGTTGTTAAGGACGCGGCAGCCGGCCCGCTCCTTAGCAACCAGGCTGATTTTTGACATTTACCGCATATAAAACTGCCAGCTAAACCCTGGTGGTAATTATCACATGCTTTTTAACACTCTGGTCCATGTGTGAATTGGACTTAAAGTGGATGTAAACCTGATTCATGAATTTTGAGCTGGGCACATATATCTGTAGTGTTTTCTTATCTCTCTTCAAAGAGTCCTGTGGCTTTTCCTGCTCCGTAGCTGTGTTATCAGCCTAATAACTTCTGACAATTTCTCTGTCACAGGAGATAAAACCAGGCTGAAATTTGTGTTGGGGAGGTTGCTATAAATAGATAAGCAGACAGCTAAACTATTCACAGAACAGCTCTGAGAGTCTCTGCCTTTGTGGAGAGGGGATGTGTGTCTTTCCTCCAATCGGCTGTCTTGGCTGTATGCCCAGAGTTCACTTCCAGTGCTGAACAGGAAGATAACATCTCTAGCACGATCTGAACTTTCTAAAGAATATATAAAGCTGAAGACAGCAGATATACATGTAAAACTTATGTAGGGAGATTTTTTTAATCTCTGTGTATCTGAGGCTGTTCACGTCACTGGGTATATCTGAGGGTTTACATCCACTTTAAGAGCTTTTTATGCGGTATTTACCAGCACATTTTTTTTTGGTAAAGACTGCATAAACATTTATTTTTTTTTTGTGAATTGGACTTACTTTACCGCATATGATAATGTATGTATGCATGCGGTAAAGCTTTGTGAATTGACCCCATTGTGTTGAATGGAGGTGATGCCATATTGAGTCAAATCCTGAGACTCAGTATAGGTAACCAGTGTCACATGCACTGTACTTTTACAGTGTCTTTCTGGCTGTTACTTGTTTCCAATGGTGGTATATTTTGCCTCTATTAATTTTTTGAAATATAATTGTATTTTTTGAATACTAAAAGGATAGTGCAACAGAATCCAATACATTGTAGAGAAATGATATTTATTAGTGCTTAACTTTAAATCTAGCAGTATACTATGACTCCATTGTTATAAATATAATAATAATCCACCAGTGAAGATTTTGGAAACATGGTACACATTCATGTGCATCATATAATAACAGCATATATCAATGTAAAAATAAAATTTACAGTCTCCCCATGCCAGATCTATTAGTATGGATTATAATGGTTTCTGCCTCTATGACACAAGGTGGGGTGAGGCTTGAGAATTTGAGAGGGGGGTCATACAGGGCTGCTCTGATGATATTTCCACCCTTGGATAGCCTAGTATGTACACAAACTGGAGAGTAGTAAACAAAGATATTAGCTTTACTATCAAATGTCTACCCCTTTATCAATCTCCTCACCCTTTGCATGACTTCTGACAGGTGAATACAGTAATCTTGGTGTAAAGAGCAAGGGCTCATATGTGTGTGTCTGCAGCAATTATGCTGCCTAAATAAAAGGAATGCAAACTATTTTGCACTTCATCATCAAGAGAAACTGTCAACAATGATGCAACAATAACGTGTTTATACTGGCAGCACAATATCCTAAAGGCAATGCTACAAATCATAGGCTTTTATTGGTATCCTGTGTCAACCAATAAATCATTTCCATAAAGCAGGAGGTGGATCACAGGGCAGAGGGAAGAAGAATATCATTGTATTTTCTATGTTTCAATTCCAAGATTTGTTGATAGCCTTGGCAGAATGGTACACAGACTGTTGTGGTTTACGCACTATAAATTTGTCAGCCATTATTATGCAGAGTCAAGCAGAGAGTTTGGCTGTAGGTTTATGTCAACGGCTCCTACAGCAAGCAATTTGCATAAATGTTATTGCAGCCTGACAGTGGGCCTTTTCTGAAAGTCTCAGTTGGAACTAATTTTTGCTCTGTGAACAAGCAAGACAAGACACGCAGGTCTGGCCATTATTGGACCACAAGTGGGTCTGTGTGGTTCTACTGGGCAATTTTATTGAAGAAGCAGTTAATGCATATGGAAAAATAATATTTGTTGACACCAGAAAGCTTCTATAGAAGAAGATAATGGGATGCCTGCTGATGCTAAAACACATATTTTCATTGCATGGGTTTTATTTTAAAAAATGTAGAAAGCAATTATTAGAGAGGATGGGACAAAAGATGCAATCTGCAACCAATGTGGTTTTTGTTGTCATTATGACAGCTTATTACTATATTCACATGTATATACTGTTAAATGAATTTAACGTGATGAGTTATGATAAGACATAAAACCCAGTGGAAAATAGTGTACATACGTATTACTAAAATAACTTTATAATAATAATTATAACTCTCTGTCATATTGAAATAAATGTAAATCTATTTATATAATTTAATTCAAAAACACTTTGCTAACACTTATTATATATTCATAAATAGAGGTAAGTGACCTTCTAAAAAGTTTGACCAGTGGCTGCTCAGCTTTACTTTTTAAAAAATCCAAAATCCTGACTTTGCAAACCCTATGTACCAGTGAAATCAATGCCTGACTAATGATAGGGCCAAATATTGAAAAATTGGAATGAGGTCAAGCTAAGGGTGCTCAGGTAACAGCAGCAGCAGATAAAAGACAAAAGCACCCTAAGTCATTTGGAAAATGTGTGATTTGTGAAAAAGATGTGAAGTTCAGATTTAGGACATCAGAATTCATAAAGTTTGATTAAATCTAATGAACAGTTCTATTCAAAACCACAATAATTTTAGTCATTATTTAAACAATAATTTAAAGTAATTTCACTTTTAGAAAAAGAATATGAACCCTTTTTTAGCTATGTTGGAAATGCCCACACTATTAAACCCACAGTTTCAGCAAGGCATGGAGACTGCATGTTGGCTGCGGGGCAGGGAAAGCCCACGTGGGAGGAACCCAGAGGGAAAGCATGACACACACAGTGGTCGAAAATTTGAAGTTACTGGCAAAATGTTCCATATACAGTAACAGGGTCTTTCCAGCAGTAGTAAGCAAAAGGCAACATTCTCAGCAGTATGGGGAAACTACAGGGAGAGAGAGCAATGCACAGAGACTGTCAGCACCTGGTGCAGGGGGTGGTTGGAAGCAGATGCAGTAAGGAAAAGTAGTGGAGATGTTCCCCATGGAGCTTTGACAACAGTCCCTTTACTGTCCCTCCTCCACTTGAATCTTTCCCTATGCTAGGCATACTCTCCTTGGCAGGCGGGTTCTTGTTCCTAACCAAGCCACATGTGGAATACGGGCCAACTGCAGTGAGCCAGGGCTTTTTGTAAGCTCTGCTCACACTAAAGATGGCCACAGAGGTCATCCAGATGGCAGTGTCCAAACTACAGCAGTCCACCCATTGACACATATGGCGGAATTGGTATTCCTCCTGTCCTCCACTCTCGCTGCAAGGAGGTTGAAGAACGCCCCCTGTGTAGGGAGGCCAGCCTGCACCTGTCTACATACAGAGCATTAAAAGTGAACTGCAGTTTTTCTTTTTTAACTTCTAAAACCAAAGAAGCGTTTGATGCAATACTCATCTTCAATCTAGACCTGTCCCCTATAGTAATTCCTTTTTACCATCAAATTGCTGTTAGTCTTCCTGTTAGGAAGGCTGCCATATGACTGACTTCCCCTCTAGGACAGTGACATCATGCAGTACTCTTGAACTATAACTCACATGTCCTTACATGAGTACTATCTAAGAAGAAGCAGAAAGACCTGTGATGCCAGGAAATGTCTGAAGATTGCAGATAAAAAGCTATGTGTATTGTAAGAGTTTTCAGATTTAGTAACACTTTATTTATATCAAATCTTCATAGACTTAATGCATAGACAATATAATCATAAAATATACAAATCAGTAGACAGACAAAGATACCCCTGCTCCAGGTGAAATGAATCCAAGATCTGAGGAATCAGGTGCCAGCCCCAACTCAGCACTGCATAAACCCAATAACTGAAAGAACGGCTGCACTCCACCACGGATCAGAAATAACGAAATTATTCACACACAGAATACAGTATGTGTGTGAATAATTTTGTTATTTCTGATCCGTGGTTGAGTGCAACCATTCTTTTGGTTATTATACAAATCAGTATATATATACCTTAAAGCATTTGTTATCCCAACACTTCATATTCCTGATATGTGCCTGCTGTACCATGCATTTGTATGAGAAAGTATCCTGTTCTCTTTGTATTGCTTCCTCTATGTGACATCCTTGGTGTTCCTGCTAGTCCCCTTGCTGACCACACTAAGCAGGAGAGCACACTGTGGTCAGGAGAAACAGCAGCACACTGAACCTCTTAGTGAATGGCTGTGCAGCGGGGGCGTATCAGGACAAGTCTGATCATTGGAGGAGAGAATACTGAGTTCCCCTGCATAAGAGTCAAGTTCATCCACCCCAAACTCGCTTATCCATGTCTTTTTGGACCTTGCTTTGTGCAATGGTTGAAATCACTCGGTGGAGGGGGATTATGGTGTGGGGTTGTTTTTCAGGGGTTGGGCTTGGCCCCTTAGCTCCAGTGAAGGGAACTCTTAAGGCGTCAGCATACAAAGACATTTTGGACAATTTCACGCTCCCAAGTTTGTAGGAACAGTTTGGGGATGGCCCCTTCCTGTTCCAACATGACTGCGCATGAGTGCACAAACAAGGTCCATAAAGACATGGATGAGCGAGTTTGGGGTGGAGGAACTTGACTTGCCTGCACAGAGCCCTGACCTCAGCCCAATAGAACACCTTTGGGATAAATTACAGCGGAGGCTGCGAGCCAGGCCTTCTCATCCACATCAGTGCCTGACCTCACAAATGCACTTCTGGAAGAATGGTCAAACATTCCCATAGACACTCCTAAACCTTGTGGACAGCCTTCCCAGAAGAGTTGAAGCTGTTATAGCTGCAAAGGATGGGCCAACTCAATATTGAACCCTACGGACTAAGACTGGGATGCCATTAAAGTTGATGTTCGTGTAAAGGCAGGCGCCCCAATACTATTGATAATATAGTGTATGTTGAACTTTTTGTTGAAGGAGATCTTGTGAAGAAAAACACACAGATGTGTCAATAGATTTTTTTTAAAGAATGTAGTTCTTTGGGAGAACTGCCAAATGATACTTTCTAAAAGCCATAGGGGTTCATTTACTAAAGCTTGAAAGTGAAAATTTGGTGCAGCTCCCCACAGAAACCAATCAGCTTCAAGGTTTTATTGTCAAAGCGTGATTGAACAAGCTGAGGTTAGAAGCTGATTGGCGAGCATGCACAACTGCACCGGGTTTTGCACTCTCCAGCTTTAGTAAATCAACCCCATAGAGTCATTTGTGTAGCATACTATTGCTTCTCAAAACAGTCATCTTTCCAAACCTAGATGGTGAAGACTGAGAGAATTGGGAATAAGGGTGGCTCTCTATGCAAAGCATTAGATGTCCTCACTGGGTAATTTAGCTATCACCTTTTACATACAGTATACAGCAAACATGCTGCCTTCTTCTGCTCTCTACTTCCCACACATGCAACCCCCTGAGGTCTTTATGGAAGAACAAAATATGACAAAATGAGATAAATCTTCAAACATTATTGCCAAGTGAAAAATATTGCTGTGCCATTAAAGTCACTTCACATGACATTTTCAAGATGTGGATGCAGTTTGTGAACAAAGCAAGTACTGAAAAGGCTTGTGTACACATTTATTTCAAGGACACTAATCAACACAACATCCTGAAGTTCTTTAAGCCTTATGACCAGAGACATTCTACTCAGAAGACTATATTTTTTTAACAATTGTTTTAATTTATAATCTGCAACAAAGAACAAAAGCAGCATGGTTTTCTCACAGTGTTGGCTATAGTAAGCAACTAAAAAGCAATAGTTTTATGACAAAGCTCAGTTCTGTAATATTGTTTAAATATGGTGATCATTGCTTAGTTATGGACTGACAGTAATCAATGGCTAGTGATAATTTGCTGGTAAAGTGGCGGTTAAGGCATAAGGTTTTTTACCTTAATGCATTCTCTGACCTTCCATGATCAGCTCCCCTCAGCCTGCCCCTAAATACTAAATCCTATCTACACCCAGTGCTGTGCCTGAGAGCAGCAGTGCTGCTCTCTCTCTCTCTCCTCACAGGACTCAGAGGCAGCAGTGGGAGTTATTGGTTTCTACTGCTGTCAATTAAATCCTGTGAGGGGGGGGCGGGCTGACCCAGGCTGTGTGTGTCTATAGACACACACAGTCCAGCTTGGGATTGAGTTTGCCCAAATGTCCCCATAGTAAGCAGCTTGCTATGGGGGCACTCAGAAGGGAGGAGGAGTTGAGAGCACCAGAGGGGGACCCCAGAAGAGGAGAAAAGGGACTGTTCTCTGGAATACCATTAGCACAAAGCATGTAAGTATAACAAGTTTATTATTTGAATTAAAAGCAAAATGGACACTTGCAATCACGTTAAGCATATGCATTTATTAAAGTAGGCCTAGCATCAGTTATATGTTTTCATGTTGCATACATGTATGGATGTTAAGAAATCTTTGAGTGTAACACTTCCAAGTATTTATTGCCTCTCACAGAGATCACAGTACTCCTCACCAAGTCCTTCATCTGCTTTTTCTGCAAAAGAACAGCATGGCTTTCTTCATACACTATCAATGATCATCATATAATTTCTGGACTGAAATACTAGCTCAGAGATGTTGCAATCAAATATACCCTGGTGCCTGTGCAGTCCTTTGCTGAGATTACAAATGTCTGACACAGAGTAGCCACTTGCAGCCTCTCTTCATTTGACCAACTACAAAGTTCCAATTTTGCAGGTTGATCATTGAGGGAGAGCAGAAATGCTTGCAGCAGACTGATGACATAATCTCAGTTAAGCAAAGTCAGCAAGGCTACATTCACATGGCCACACAGGGGCTGCCAAGGGTGGCCGTCAATGAGAGTCAATAGATTCTGGCCAGTATTTCTAAATGCTGCCTGTAAACACTGTATGCGAACAGCAAATACTAGATTTCTACTCTCTACAAATAGATGGCCATTGCTGTTTGCATGTAACTGCTGATTTAAGTGGTTACATGCGAACAGAACCTCCAACTGACACTGGATGCAGACAGACTGCAATCAGGGTTGGCATTTCTGTGACCTTCTGGCTGCAGCTAATTGCCCACTTTGTATGCAACCATAGCACAGAGTGTTGCCACCTTTGAACACAGAAATATATGTGCTTCTGGCCGTGTGTGTGAATATAGCCAAACTGGAGTGCAAGAAATATTTTTAATTATTAAAGCAGAGTTCCACCCAGAATTTTTTTTTTTTTTGGCATCCACTCTAAATTTATGTAACCTTTTGTTTCCTTACTTTCAAACTGCCTAGTAATTACATGTATTTTTTACTCACAATTCTGTTTCTCTCACTGCTGGACTTTTCCATTTTAGGTGAGGGCATCTGAAGCCCATCTGTAGTCTCCTGGCATCTCTTCCTGAAATATTTAAAGGGGGTTTTTACCGCGCTATGCCCTGGGTGATGTGGGGATGGGGACAGCAAGCAGCCACCTGTATCGACCAAACTAAATCGTAAGAGTATGTATAATTGTGTGGTGGTGGCGCTAAACTGAATATATGACAAGTATCAGGTGATGACATTTTATGATATTAAACCAATCAAAGAAAGTAATGAATAGTGATCACTCAAGTGAGACAATTGTATATAATAAATAAGCATAAATTAATAAAATCATAAAAAAGATATGCTTTCATAGATAATATTTATCAACAAAAATAATATTTAGTGTTTTTAAAAGTGACAAAGTGTCCATAAAGTGTGACAGGAATCCACGTGCTATATCCAGATAGTGAATCTTCAGGTAAAATCGGTGACTCTTTGTGATGAGTATTCAATGTGATAAAAAGGGGCTCCAACTTTGGTCAGTGTGGAGGCTTACCAGAATTCAGATGTAAAAGCGCCTTTGAGATCTATAAGGACCCTCCGGCCCGTGACGTCAGTGAGGAAAAAGGGGGGGGTCTCCGGCACAGGTCGCGTCACACAGCCTGGTCACCTTCCTCCGATGGTTCCGGTTCCTTTCTCGGTGTCTCCGGATTGCTCCTGGTTGATTGGTTCCGGGTTGGGATGGCCACGGTCCTCCTCGACGGGCGGTTAACGAAACTAATCCCGAAGAACAACAAGACATCTCAGACCCCCCCGCAGTTATGATAGATACCTCCAATTTGGGAAGAACTCTGGACCCCCCAAGGGTGAAACCAACTATGGAACGCCAGTTGACACAAGGCAAGAAACACCCAGGATCAAGGCCCCCCCCCCACTTAGGGGTCCCCCCAAAGACCCCCCTAGAAGTTATAACGGTTACCACCATAACAACAGAGGCCCTCCCAGGACTCCCAGAATTCAACATTACCCAGAGGCATCGGACTATCATACCTCCAACACACAATACAACCAATACAGACCACACTACGATAACTACCAATCTCCAAGACCCTGGAGACCCCCGGTTACAACCTCCAATAGATTCTCTCCACTGAGAAGAAGGAATCCCTCATACAGTGAGTACCCA